>CM024627.1:25266135-25338695 GCA_014182585.1 Eucalyptus coolabah
GGAAACATGTGTTCATGTCCCTTAATGATTGCGAACAAAATGGGCCATAAAATGACAAAGCAAAGTGGAAAAGAGGAGCACTAAATCGCAAAGCAATGCAAAAAAAGAGATATCGATAATCCCTCCTAATTAGCATTGAGAGAATAATTAAGTATCCAACCCCACTGAAGTGGAAACATGTGTCCAAGTCCCTTAATGATTGCGAACAAAAAGGGCCATAAAATGACAAAGCAAAGAGGAAAAATGGTGCACTAAATGGCAAAGCAATGCAAAAAAGAGATATCGAGAATCCCTCCTAATTATCATTAAGAGAATAATTATGTATCCAACCCTACTTAAGAGCAAACATGTGTCCATGTGCCTCAACCATTACGAACAAAAAGGGCCATAAAATGACAAAGCAAAAGAGGAAAAAGGCGCACTTAATGGCAAAGCAATGCAAAAAAGAGTTATCGAGAATCCCTCCTAATTATCATCAAGAGAATAATTAGGTATCCAACCCCACTTAAGAGGTAACATGTGTCCATGTCCCTTAATGATTGCGAACAAAAAGGGCCATCAAATGATAAAGCAAAGCCGAAAAAGGTGCACTAAATGACAAAGCAATACAAAAAGAGATATCGATAATCCCTTCTAATTATCATTAGGAGAATAATTAAGAATCCAAACCCACTTATGAGGAAACATGCGTCCATGTCCCTCAACGATTGTGAACAAAAAGGGCCATAAAATCATGAGGCAAAGCAGAAGAAAGGCGCACTAAATGGCAAAGCATTGCAAAAAAGAGATATCGAGATTCCCTCCTAATCATCATTAAGAGAATAATTAAGTATCCAACCCCACTTGGGAGGAAACATGTGTCCATGTCCCTCAACGATTGCGAACAAAAAGGGCCATAAAATGACAAAGCAAAAGAGGAAAAAAGGCGCACTAAATGGCAAAGCAATGCAAAATAGAGATATCGAGATTCCCTTCTAATTATCATTAAGAGAATAATTAAGTATCCAACCCCACTTAGGAGGAAACATGTGTCCACGTCCCTCAACGATTGCGAACAAAAAGGGCCATAAAATGACAAAGCAAAGCGGAAAAAAGGCGCATTAAATGGCAAAGCATTGCAAAAAGAGATATCGAGATTCCCTCCTAATTATCATAAAGAGAATAATTAAGTATCCAACCCCACTTGGGAGGAAACATGTGTCCATGTCCCTCAACGATTGCGAACAAAAAGGGCCATAAAATGACAAAGCAAAGAGGAAAAAAGGCGCACTAAATGGCAAAGCAATGCAAAATAGAGATATCGAGATTCCCTTCTAATTATCATTAAGAGAATAATTAAGTATCCAACCCCACTTAGGAGAAACATGTGTCCACGTCCCTCAACGATTGCGAACAAAAAGGGCCATAAAATGACAAAGCAAAGCGGAAAAAGGCGCATTAAATGGCAAAGCAATGCAAAAAAGAGATATCGATAATCCCTCCTAATTATCATTAGGAGAATAATTAAGTATCCAACCCCACTGAAGGGAAACATGTGTTCATGTCCCTTAATGATTGCGAACAAAAAGGGCCATAAAATGACAAACCAAAGCGGAAAAAAGGGCGCTAAATGACAAAGCAATGCAAAAAGAGATACCGAGAATCCCTCTAATTATCATGAAGAGAATAATTAAGTATCCAACCCCACTGAAGAGGAAACATGTGTTCATGTCCCTTAATGATTGCGAACAAAAAGGGCCATAAAATGACAAAGCAAAGCAGAAAAGAGGCGCAATAAATGGCAAAGCAATGCAAAAAGAGATATCGAGAATCCCTCTTGATTATCACGAAGAGAATAATTAAGTATCCAACCCCACTGAAGTGGAAACATGTGTTCATCTCCCTTAATGATTGCGGCCAAAAAGAGCCATAAAATTACAAAGCAAAGCGGAAAAAGGGCGCACTAAATGGCAAAGCAATGCAAAAAAAGAGATATCGAGAATCCCTCCTAATTATCATTAAGAGAATAATTAAGTATCCAACCCCACTGAAGAGGAAACATGTGTTCATGTCCCTTAATGATTGTGAACAAAAAGGACCATAAAATGACAAAGCAAAGCAGAAAAAAGGCGCACTAAATGGCAAAGCAATGCAAAAAAGAGATATCGAGAATCCCTCCTAATTATCATGAAGAGAATAATTAAGTATCCAACCCCACTGAAGTGGAAACATGTGTCCACGTCCCTTAATGATTGTGAACAAAATGGGCCATAAAATGGCAAAGTAAAGCGGAAAAAGGGCGCACTAAATGGCAAAGCAAAGCAAAAAAGAGATACCGAGAATCCCTCCTAATTATCATGAAGAGAATATTCAAGTATCCAACCCTACTTAAGAGAAACATGTGTCCATGTCCCTCAACGATTGCGAACAAAAAGGGCCATAAAATGACAAAGCAAAGCGGAAAAAAGGCGCATTAAATGGCAAAGCAATGCAAAAAAGAGATATCGATAATCCCTCATAATTAGCACTAGGAGAATAATTAAGTATCCAACCCCTCTGAAGAGGAAACATGTGTTCATGTCCCTTAATGATTGCGAACAAAAAGGGCCATAAAATGACAAAGCAAAGTGGAAAAAAGGCGCACTAAATGGCAAAGCAATTCGAAAAAGAGATATCGAGAATCCCTCTAATTATCATGAAGAGAATAATTAAGTATCCAACCCCACTGAAGTGGAAACATGTGTTCATGTCCCTTAATGATTGCGAACAAAATGGGCCATAAAATGACAAAGCAAAGTGGAAAAGAGGAGCACTAAATCGCAAAGCAATGCAAAAAAGAGATATCGATAATCCCTCCTAATTAGCATTGAGAGAATAATTAAGTATCCAACCCCACTGAAGTGGAAACATGTGTCCATGTCCCTTAATGATTGCGAACAAAAGGGCCATAAAATGACAAAGCAAAGAGGAAAAATGGTGCACTAAATGGCAAAGCAATGCAAAAAAGAGATATCGAGAATCCCTCCTAATTATCATTAAGAGAATAATTATGTATCCAACCCTACTTAAGAGCAAACATGTGTCCATGTGCCTCAACCATTACGAACAAAAAGGGCCATAAAATGACAAAGCAAAGAGGAAAAAAGGCGCACTTAATGGCAAAGCAATGCAAAAAAGAGTTATCGAGAATCCCTCCTAATTATCATCAAGAGAATAATTAGGTATCCAACCCCACTTAAGAGGTAACATGTGTCCATGTCCCTTAATCATTGCGAACAAAAAGGGCCATCAAATGATAAAGCAAAGCCGAAAAAAGGTGCACTAAATGACAAAGCAATACAAAAAAGAGATATCGATAATCCCTTCTAATTATCATTAAGAGAATAATTAAGAATCCAAACCCACTTATGAGGAAACATGCGTCCATGTCCCTCAACGATTGTGAACAAAAAGGGCCATAAAATCATGAGGCAAAGCAGAAGAAAGGCGCACTAAATGGCAAAGCATTGCAAAAAGAGATATCGAGATTCCCTCCTAATCATCATTAAGAGAATAATTAAGTATCCAACCCCACTTGGGAGGAAACATGTGTCCATGTCCCTCAACGATTGCGAACAAAAAGGGCCATAAAATGACAAAGCAAAGAGGAAAAAAGGCGCACTAAATGGCAATGCAATGCAAAATAGAGATATCGAGATTCCCTTCTAATTATCATTAAGAGAATAATTAAGTATCCAACCCCACTTAGGAGGAAACATGTGTCCACGTCCCTCAACGATTGCGAACAAAAGGGCCATAAAATGACAAAGCAAAGCGGAAAAAAGGCGCATTAAATGGCAAAGCATTGCAAAAAAGAGATATCGAGATTCCCTCCTAATTATCATAAAGAGAATAATTAAGTATCCAACCCCACTTGGGAGGAAACATGTGTCCATGTCCCTCAACGATTGCGAACAAAAAGGGCCATAAAATGACAAAGCAAAGAGGAAAAAGGCGCACTAAATGGCAAAGCAATGCAAAATAGAGATATCGAGATTCCCTTCTAATTATCATTAAGAGAATAATTAAGTATCCAACCCCACTTAGGAGGAAACATGTGTCCACGTCCCTCAACGATTGCGAACAAAAAGGGCCATAAAATGACAAAGCAAAGCGGAAAAAAGGCGCATTAAATGGCAAAGCAATGCAAAAAAGAGATATCGATAATCCCTCCTAATTATCATTAGGAGAATAATTAAGTATCCAACCCCACTGAAGGGAAACATGTGTTCATGTCCCTTAATGATTGCGAACAAAAAGGGCCATAAAATGACAAACCAAAGCGGAAAAAAGGGGCGCTAAATGACAAAGCAATGCAAAAAAGAGATACCGAGAATCCCTCCTAATTATCATGAAGAGAATAATTAAGTATCCAACCCCTTTGAAGAGGAAACATGTGTTCATGTCCCTTAATGATTGCGAACAAAAAGGGCCATAAAATGACAAAGCAAAGCAGAAAAGAGGCGCAATAAATGGCAAAGCAATGCAAAAAAGAGATATCGAGAATCCCTCTTGATTATCACGAAGAGAATAATTAAGTATCCAACCCCACTGAAGTGGAAACATGTGTTCATCTCCCTTAATGATTGCGGCCAAAAAGAGCCATAAAATTACAAAGCAAAGCGGAAAAAGGGCGCACTAAATGGCAAAGCAATGCAAAAAAGAGATATCGAGAATCCCTCCTAATTATCATTAAGAGAATAATTAAGTATCCAACCCCACTGAAGAGGAAACATGTGTTCATGTCCCTTAATGATTGTGAACAAAAGGTCCATAAAATGACAAAGCAAAGCAGAAAAAAAGGCGCACTAAATGGCAAGGCAATGCAAAAAGAGATATCGAGAATCCCTCCTAATTATCATGAAGAGAATAATTAAGTATCCAACCCCACTGAAGTGGAAACATGTGTCCATGTCCCTTAATGATTGTGAACAAAATGGGCCATAAAATGGCAAAGTAAAGCGGAAAAAGGGCGCACTAAATGGCAAAGCAAAGCAAAAAGAGATACCGAGAATCCCTCCTAATTATCATGAAGAGAATATTCAAGTATCCAACCCTACTTAAGAGAAACATGTGTCCATGTCCCTCAACGATTGCGAACAAAAGGGCCATAAAATGACAAAGCAAAGCGGAAAAAAGGCGCATTAAATGGCAAAGCAATGCAAAAAAGAGATACCGACAATCCCTCCTAATTATCATGGAGAGAATAATTAAGTATCCAACCCCACTGAACAGGAAACATGTGTTCATGTCCCTTAATGATTGCGAACAAAAGGGTCATAAAATGACAAAGCAAAGCGGAAAACGGGGGCACTAAATGGCAAAGCAAAGCAAAAAGAGATATCGAGAATCCCTCTAATTATCATGAAGAGAATAATTAAGTATCCAACCCCACTGAAGTGGAAACATGTGTCCATGTCCCTTAATGATTGTGAACAAAATGGGCCATAAAATGGCAAAGTAAAGCGGAAAAAGGGCGCACTAAATGGCAAAGCAAAGCAAAAAAGAGATACCGAGAATCCCTCCTAATTATCATGAAGAGAATATTCAAGTATCCAACCCTACTTAAGAGAAACATGTGTCCATGTCCCTCAACGATTGCGAACAAAAAGGGCCATAAAATGACAAAGCAAAGCGGAAAAAGGCGCACTAAATGGCAAAGCAAAGCAAAAAGAGATACCGAGAATCCCTCCTAATTATCATGAAGAGAATAATTAAGTATCCAACCCCACTGAAGAGGAAACATCTATTCATGTCCCTTAATGATTGCGAACAAAAAGGGCCATAAAATGACAAAGCAAAGCGGAAAAAGGGCGCACTAAATGGCAAAGCAATGCAAAAAAGAGATACCGACAATCCCTCCTAATTATCATGGAGAGAATAATTAAGTATCCAACCCCACTGAACAGGAAACATGTGTTCATGTCCCTTAATGATTGCGAACAAAAAGGGTCATAAAATGACAAAGCAAAGCGGAAAACGGGGGCACTAAATGGCAAAGCAAAGCAAAAAAGAGATATCGAGAATCCCTCCTAATTATCATGAAGAGAATAATTAAGTATCCAACCCCACTGAAGTGGAAACATGTGTTCATGTCCCTTAATGATTGCGAACAAAATGGGCCATAAAATGACCAAGCAAAGCGGAAAAAAGGCGCATTAAATGGCAAAGCAATGCAAAAAAGAGATATGGATAATCCCTCTAATTATCATTAAAAGAATAATTAAGTATCCAACCCCACTTAAGAAGAAACATGTGTCCACGTCCCTCAACGATTGCGAACAAAAAGGGCCATAAAATGACAAAGTAAAGAGGAAAAAGGCGCACTAATTGGCAAAGCAATGCAAAAAAGAGATATCGAGGATCCCTCCTAATTATCACTAAGAGAATAATTATATATCCAACTCCACTTAAGAGAAAACATTTGTCCATGTGCCTCAACCATTACGAACAAAAAGGGCCATAAAATGACAAAGCAAAAGAGGAAAAAGGCGCACTAAATGGCAAAGCAATGCAAAAAGAGATATCGAGATTCTTTTCTAATTATCATTAAGAGAATAATTAAGTATCCAACCCCACTTAGGAAGAAACATGTGTCCACGTCCCTCAACGATTGCGAACAAAAAGGGCCATAAAATGACAAAGTAAAGAGGAAAAAAGGCGCACTAAATGGCAAAGCAATGCAAAAAAGAGATATTGAGAATCCCTCCTAATTATCATTAAGAGAATAATTATATATCCAACCCCACTTAAGAGAAAACATTTGTCCATGTGCCTCAACCATTACGAACAAAAAGGGCCATAAAATGACAAAGGAAAGAGGAAAAAGGCGCACTAAATGGCAAAGCAATGCAAAAAAGAGATATCGAGATTCTTTTCTAATTATCATTAAGAGAATAATTAAGTATCCAACCCCACTTAAGAGGAAACATGTGTCCATGTCCCTCAACAATTGCAAACAAAAAGGGCCATAAAATAACAAAGCAAAGCGGAAAAAAGGTGCACTAAATGACAAAGCAATGCAAAAAAGAGATATCGAGAATCCCTCCTAATTATCATTAAGAGAATAATTAAGTATCCAACCCCACTTAAGAGCAAACATGTGACCATGTGCCTCAACCATTACGAACAAAAAGGGCCATAAAATGACAAAGCAAAGAGGGAAAAAGGGGCACTAAATGGAAAAGCAATGCAAAAAAAAGATATCGAGATTCCCTCCTAATTATCATTAAGAGAATAATTAAGTATCCAACCCCACTTGGGAGGAAACATGTGTCCATGTCCCTCAACAATTGCGAACAAAAAGGGCCATAAAATGACAAAGCAAAGCGGAAAAAAGGCGCACTAAATGGCAAAACAATGCAAAAAAGAGATATCGAGAATCCCTCCTAATTATCATGAAGAGAATAATGAAGTATCCAACCCCAGTGAAGAGGAAACATGTGTTCATGTCCCTGAATGATTGCGAACAAAAAGGGCCATAAAATGACAAAGCAAACTGGAAAAAGGGGCACTAAATGACAAAGCAATGCAAAGAAGAGATATCGAGAATCCCTCCTAATTATCATGAAGAGAATAATTAAGTATCCAACCCCTTTGAAGAGGAAACATGTGTTCATGTCCCTTAATGATTGCGAACAAAAAGGGCCATAAAATGACAAAGCAAAGCAGAAAAGAGGCGCACTAAATGGCAAAGCAATGCAAAAAAGAGATATCGAGAATCCCTCCTAATTATAATGAAGCGAATAATTAAGTATCCAACCCCACTGAAGTGGAAACATGTGTTCATGTCCCTTAATGATTGCGAACAAAAAGGGCCATAAAATGACAAAGCAAAGCGGAAAAAGGGCGCACTAAATGGCAAAGCAATGCAAAAAAAGAGATATCGATAATCCGTCCTAATTATCATTAAGAGAATAATTAAGTATCCAACCCCACTTAGGAAGAAACATGTGTCCATGTCCCTCAATGATTGCGAACAAAAAGGGCCATCAAATGACAGAGCAAACAGGAAAAAAAGGCGAGCCAAGTGGCAAAGCAATGCAAAGAAGAGATATCGAGATTCCCTCGTAATTATCATTAAGAGAATAATTAAGTATCCAACCCCACTTGGGAGGAAACATGTGTCCATGTCCCTCAATAATTGCGAACAAAAAGGGCCATAAAATGACAAAGCAAAGCGGAAAAAGTCGCACTAAATGGCAAAACAATGCAAAAAGAGATATCGAGAATCTCTCCTAATTATCATGAAGAGAATAATTAAGTATCCAACCCCACTGAAGAGGAAACATGTGTTCATGTCCCTTAATGATTGCGAACAAAATGGGCCATAAAATGACAAAGCAAAGCGGAAAAAAAGGCGCATTAAATGGCAAAGCAATGCAAAAAAGAGATACCGACAATCCCTCCTAATTATCATGGAGAGAATAATTAAGTATCCAACCCCACTGAACAGGAAACATGTGTTCATGTCCCTTAATGATTGCGAACAAAAAGGGTCATAAAATGACAAAGCAAAGAGGAAAAAGGCGCACTAAATGGCAAAGCAATGCAAAAAAGAGATATCGAGATTCCCTCCTAATTATCATAAAGAGAATAATTAAGTATGCAACCCCACTTAAGAGGAAACATGTGTTCATGTCCCTTAATGATTGCGAACAAAAGGGCCATAAAATGACAAAGCAAAGAGGAAAAAAGGCGCACTAAATGGCAAAGCAATGCAAAATAGAGATATCGAGATTCCCTTCTAATTATCATTAAGAGAATAATTAAGTATCCAACCCCACTTAGGAGGAAACATGTGTCCACGTCCCTCAACGATTGCGAACAAAAGGGCCATAAAATGACAAAGCAAAGCGGAAAAAAAGGCGCATTAAATGGCAAAGCATTGCAAAAAAGAGATATCGAGATTCCCTCCTAATTATCATTAAGAGAATAATTAAGTATCCAACCTCACTTAGGAAGAAACATGTGTCCACGTGCCTCAAAGATTGCGAACAAAAGGGCCATAAAATGACAAAGCAAAGCGGAAAAAAAGTCGCACTAAATGGCAAAACAATGCAAAAAAGAGATATCGAGAATCTCTCCTAATTATCATGAAGAGAATAATTAAGTATCCAACCCCACTGAAGAGGAAACATGTGTTCATGTCCCTTAATGATTGCGAACAAAATGGGCCTTAAAATGACAAAGCAAAGCGGAAAAAAGGCGCATTAAATGGCAAAGCAATGCAAAAAGAGATACCGACAATCCCTCCTAATTATCATGGAGAGAATAATTAAGTATCCAACCCCACTGAACAGGAAACATGTGTTCATGTCCCTTAATGATTGCGAACAAAAAGGGTCATAAAATGACAAAGCAAAGAGGAAAAAAGGCGCACTAAATGGCAAAGCAATGCAAAAAAGAGATATCGAGATTCCCTCCTAATTATCATAAAGAGAATAATTAAGTATGCAACCCCACTTAAGAGGAAACATGTGTTCATGTCCCTTAATGATTGCGAACAAAAGGGCCATAAAATGACAAAGCAAAGAGGAAAAAAGGCGCACTAAATGGCAAAGCAATGCAAAAAAGAGATATCGAGATTCCCTCCTAATTATCATAAAGAGAATAATTAAGTATGCAACCCCACTTAAGAGGAAACATGTGTTCATGTCCCTTAATGATTGCGAACAAAAGGGCCATAAAATGACAAAGCAAAGAGGAAAAAAGGCGCACTAAATGGCAAAGCAATGCAAAATAGAGATATCGAGATTCCCTCCTAATTATCATTAAGAGAATAATTAAGTATCCAACCTCACTTAGGAAGAAACATGCGTCCACGTCCCTCAAAGATTGCGAACAAAAAGGGCCATAAAATGACAAAGCAAAGAGGAAAAAAAGGCGCACTAAATGGCAAAGCAATGCAAAAAAGAGATATCGAGATTCCCTCCTAATTATCATAAAGAGAATAATTAAGTATGCAACCCCACTTAAGAGGAAACATGTGTTCATGTCCCTTAATGATTGCGAACAAAAAGGGCCATAAAATGACAAAGCAAAGAGGAAAAAAGGCGCACTAAATGGCAAAGCAATGCAAAATAGAGATATCGAGATTCCCTTCTAATTATCATTAAGAGAATAATTAAGTATCCAACCCCACTTAGGAGGAAACATGTGTCCACGTCCCTCAACGATTGCGAACAAAAAGGGCCATAAAATGACAAAGCAAAGCGGAAAAAAGGCGCATTAAATGGCAAAGCATTGCAAAAAGAGATATCGAGATTCCCTCCTAATTATCATTAAGAGAATAATTAAGTATCCAACCTCACTTAGGAAGAAACATGTGTCCACGTGCCTCAAAGATTGCGAACAAAAAGGGCCATAAAATGACAAAGCAAAGAGGAAAAAAGGCGCACTAAATGGCAAAGCAATGCAAAAAAGAGATATCGAGATTCCCTCCTAATTATCATAAAGAGAATAATTAAGTATCCAACCCCACTTGGGAGGAAACATGTGTCCATGTCCCTCAACGATTGCGAACAAAAGGGCCATAAAATGACAAAGCAAAGAGGAAAAAAGGCGCACTAAATGGCAAAGCAATGCAAAATAGAGATATCGAGATTCCCTTCTAATTATCATTAAGAGAATAATTAAGTATCCAACCCCACTTAGGAGGAAACATGTGTCCACGTCCCTCAACGATTGCGAACAAAAAGGGCCATAAAATGACAAAGCAAAGCGGAAAAAAGGCGCATTAAATGGCAAAGCATTGCAAAAAAGAGATATCGAGATTCCCTCCTAATTATCATTAAGAGAATAATTAAGTATCCAACCCCACTTGGGAGGAAACATGTGTCCATGTCCCCCAACAATTGCGAACAAAAAGGGCCATAAAATGACAAAGCAAAGAGGAAAAAGGCGCACTAAATGGCAAAGCAATGCAAAAAAGAGATATCGAGATTCCTTTCTAATTATCATTAAGAGAATAATTAAGTATCCAACCCCACTGAAGTGGAAACATGTGTTCATGTCCCTTCATGATTGCGAACAAAAAGGGCCATAAAATGACAAAGCAAAGCGGAAAAAGGGCGCACTAAATGGCAAAGCAATGCAAAAAAGAGATATCGATAATCCCTCTTAATTATCATTAAGAGAATAATTAAGTATCCAACCCCACTTAGGAAGAAACGTGTGTCCATGTCCCTCAATGATTGTGAACAAAAGGGCCATCAAATGACAGAGCAAACAGGAAAAAAGGTGGACTAAGTGGCAAAGCAATGCAAAAAAGAGATATCGAGATTCCCTCTAATTATCATTAAGAAAATAATTAAGTATCCAACCCCACTTGGGAGGAAACATGTGTCCATGTCCCTCAACAATTGCGAACAAAAAGGGCAATAAAATGGCAAAGCAAAGCGGAAAAAAGTCGCACTAAATGGCAAAGCAATGCAAAAAAGAGATATCGAGAATCCCTCCTAATTATCATGAAGAGAATAATTAAGTATCCAACCCCACTGAAGAGGAAACATGTGTTCATGTCCCTTAATGATTGCGAAAAAAATGGGCCATAAAATTACAAAGCGAAGCGGAAAAAAGGCACATTAAATGGCAAAACAATGCAAAAAAGATATATCGATAATCCCTCCTAATTATCATTAAGAGAATAATTAAGTATCCAACCCCACTTAGGAAGAAACATGTGTCCACGTGCCTCAAAGATTGCGAACAAAAAGGGCCATAAAATGACAAAGCAAAGAGGAAAAAAGGCGCACTAAATGGCAAAGCAATGCAAAAAAGAGATATCGAGATTCCCTCCTAATTATCATTAAGAAAATAATTAAGTATCCAACCCCACTTGGGAGGAAACATGTGTCCATGTCCCTCAACAATTGCGAACAAAAAGGGCAATAAAATGGCAAAGCAAAGCGGAAAAAAGTCGCACTAAATGGCAAAGCAATGCAAAAAGAGATATCGAGAATCCCTCCTAATTATCATGAAGAGAATAATTAAGTATCCAACCCCACTGAAGAGGAAACATGTGTTCATGTCCCTTAATGATTGCGAACAAAATGGGCCATAAAATTACAAAGCAAAGCGGAAAAAAGGCACATTAAATGGCAAAACAATGCAAAAAAGATATATCGATAATCTCTCCTAATTATCATTAAGAGAATAATTAAGTATCCAACCCCACTTAGGAAGAAACATGTGTCCACGTGCCTCAAAGATTGCGAACAAAAAGGGCCATAAAATGACAAAGCAAAGAGGAAAAAAAGGCGCACTAAATGGCAAAGCAATGCAAAAAAGAGATATCGAGATTCCCTCCTAATTATCATGAAGAGAAGAATTAAGTATGCAACCCCACTTAAGAGGAAACATGTGTTCATGTCCCTTAATGATTGCGAACAAAAAGGGCCATAAAATGACAAAGCAAAGCGGAAAAAAGGTGCACTAAATGATAAAGCAATGCAAAAAAAGAGATATCGAGAATCCCTCCTAATTATCATTAAGAGAATAATTAAGTATCCAACCCCACTTAAGAGCAAACATGTGACCATGTGCCTCAACCATTACGAACAAAAAGGGCCATAAAATGACAAAGCAAAGCAGAAAAAAAGGCGCACTAAATGGCATAGCAATGCAAAAAGAGATATCGAGAATCCCTCCTAATTATCATGAAGAGAATAATTAAGTATCCAACCCCACTTAAGAGAAACATGTGTCGATGTCCCTAAACGATTGCGAACAAAAAGGGCCATAAAATGACAAAGCAAAGCGGAGAAAAGGCGCATTAAATGGCAAAGCAATGCAAAAAAGAGATATCGATAATCCCTCCTAATTAGCATTAAGAGAATAATTAAGTATCCAACCCCACTGAAGAGGAAACATGTGTCCATGTCCCTTAATGATTGCGATCAAAATGGGCCATAAAATGACAAAGCAAAGTGGAAAAAAGGCGCACTGAATGGCAAAGCAATGCAAAAAAGAGATATCGAGAATCCCTCCTAATTATCATGAAGAGAATAATTAAGTATCCAATGTCGCGCCAACATCCCACCATGGTCATTCGAATGCGACATTCCCAAGTAGTGTCGCCGACCCCATTCATTTAATATTGTGCAAGCGGAACGTATTATAAAACCCCTGACAATAGAATACGGGATAGAAAAGCAGTAAGCAAAACCACCACATATCAATTTCATAATTCAACAGAATTACGGACAGAAGCCTACAGCCAAAAGTCTACAAAAGACCGGCTCTTAAAAAGGAACTGTCCTAGGTCCTACAAGTCGGACACATTCGCCAATCTTATGACTTCACCTCTGCAACTCCTCAAGGCCAACCAAAGCTATCTCGGTCGCTCCGTCCACCGGGGACCTGAAATTTTAATCCCACAACCGGGATGAGACGATGTCTTAGCAAGTTCAACCCCTAAACCCCTATTAGAAAGAAAATACGCCCGGGTGGCCTAGCCACATCACACAAAAGACTTACCTCCCTCGGCCTTTATCGCGGGTTAGCAGAATTTATATAAACCAACCACGTGCAATTATGATAACCAAACAACCATGGCACAATCACATTATCAAACAATTCAACCACTTGGATCATCTCAGCGATCAATCGACTCGGCCGATTACATGTCAATTCAGCAATTCAATCATTACTCTTAATCACGGCCCCACTCGGCAGATTTAAAATCGGTGGCATCATGGCCCCACTCGGCGCGACCTTTATCAAGTGGCAATTCACGGCCTCTCGGGCACGACCTCTCATAGGTGGTTTATCACGGCCTCACCGGGCACGATCTCTAATAGGTGGTTCATCACGGCCTCACCGGGCACGACCTCTAATAGGTGGTTCATCACGGCCTCACCGGGCACGACCTCTAATAGGTGGTTCATCACGGCCTCACTAGGCGTGACCTTTCATAGGTGGCATATCACAGCCCCACCGGGCGCGACCTCTATCCGGTGGCATATCACGGCCCCCCAGGGCGCGACCTCTATCGGTGGCATATCACGACCAATCACCCATTAATTTCCACACTTAGAATTTTATAAAGAATCCATATTTTTACAATCAACACTCAATTCGCCACATCCATTCATCAAATTCAAATTCTAAATGCACAACAGCGATCGGCACGAAATTTCGAGCAAATAAGGTCCCAACGAAATTTTCGAATTTTAATAAATAATTAAATTTATTCCGAAAATTAATTAAATAATAATATTCCTATTTTTCGCAATCCACCTTCAATTTATAATATCTGACCATCAATTTCAAAATCCGAATACACAAAGCAGCCGGCACGAAATTTCGAGAATTTAGGGTCCCGACAAAATTTTAGCATTTTAATAAATAATTAAGTTTATTCCGAAAATAATTAAATAATGATATTTTAATAATTTAGAATAATGATATATTATTAAATTATTAAATAATTTCGAAATATTTAAATAAATCAAAAGTAAATTCCTTTATGTCACATCAAGGCTTATATTAATATAAACCTTCATTTAGTCTTAAATTAAACTCACTTTAAGCTAATTAAACACATTAATATAATCCACACTTAAATAAATTAAACTAACCACCTAATCACAATTAACATAAACCAAGCACACTTAAAGCATAATTAACTCTCTAAGCGAGGTTTAGTGAGTTAAACTCACCGGATTAACGAACCGAGCAAACCAAAACGATGGGGACGCCGAGGAGAACAACTTTCCTCAAAGCGGGCCGAGCATCCGGGCTCGGGAAGGCAGCCAAAACGGGCCAAATGTCCGCTACATACCCATTTTTCTTGGCTGCTGTCCATGGCGGTTTGAGGCCGAGGAAGCGTAGATCCGGAGCTTGGATGAGATGGGGAAGGATCAGGGAAGGTTGGGGGGTCGAACCGGACCAAGGCGGGACCCGAACGGCGGCCGGAGGTGGCCGAACGGCTCAGCACGAGCTGATGCAGCAGCGCGACGCGAGCTGAGGCGGAGCGAAGAGGTGAAGACGGCACGACGGCGGGCCGGCGAGTGCGCGCGGGTGGCGCGGGACGGACGCACGGCGACGAAGATGGAGGAGAGAGGCAACGGGGGAGAGAGGAAGAAGAAAGGGAGGAGAGAGAAGGAGTGGGGGCCAATTTCTTTTCTTTTTGCCTTTCTTTAATCTAACAAATTGGCCCACCATGACATCATCAAGTGATGTCACGCTCCACTAACTTCAAATCCCTCCCCGCAATAATATTCAATGGGTCCACTTTCATTTTCCGCCGGGGTCCAATCTTGTACAACAAATTCTCCAATTTCACTTGATTCTCTTCCAATTGAATCAAATTGAAGTCCATAAAATTAATCCAATGTCATCACACTTCCATTCACATAATCACTTGACCATAAAACCAACTTAAGTCCCAAAAGTACGACCAAAAGCGGGCCTACTAATTTCTCGAGCCAAATTAGCCATTTTCGATTTAATTGTTGAAAAACTCTGATTGCATGAAAAATCTTCCAAAGATAAGTCTATGTTCCTAAAATGATTTGTGACACACCCGGACTTCCAATTTCGAATTCGATCTCAATTCCACGGTTAATTTCACTTTGGCACGATACAGCGCGGCCCAACCTACCGGGTAGCCTTTAGAAATTTTCATGCATTTGACTGTGGTTGATCATCTCAAGCCACAATGTATATCTTTGAAACATTGGCGACTTTTGGTTGTCGGGGTAATCTTAAGGTTTCAAATACGGACACAGGGTAACTAATCGATACAAAAGTCGGTCCAGTGTCAATCGACAATGATTATGCAATCCGGTGGAATCACCCACACTCGATCACATGCTTGGTCGAGTCGACCTATCTCCGGTCTTTAATCGATTAATCAATTTTTATTTGTGCCGTAATGACCGTTGCAGATTAGCTCGGTTGATAGGTCGCTTTCGGTCAAATTCTCGAGTCGATGCATTAGAAACTTTTATGACTTCACCCAATAGACTAGTTTTCACATGAGTGGCCGACTCAAGGAAAAGAACTATATGCGCGCCAACGAAATGCCCGTCTTAATTTATTGAAAATAGAATCGAAAAATCGGGATGTCACAACTCTTCCCCTCTTATAAAAATTTCATCCTCGAAATTTAAACCTTTACCAATTCTTAAACAAAAAGGTGGGGGTACAGTCATCTCATATAATCTTCTCTTTCTCATGTTGCTCCTTTTGCACCGATACTTGCCATATCACCGCTATCTTGCCCAACCACTTCGGATAGAAAATACTAAACACTTGCCCACTTAAAATTCCACATGTCTTCGATATAAACTCTGCGAAGTTAAACTAGCGATTCTGAGCGGTCTCTAAATTGTCTCGATAAATGCAACTAAATCACCGATTTCGACCCAACTATGGACTTGCGATTTTCTGATCTCCCGATCTCATCTCAACGACCTGAAATCCTGTACACTTTACTCTGCACTGATTGAAAAGAAACTATCGACCGATCGGCTGAAACCGGGAACCTCTAGTCAAGATTTGATTTATAACTCTAACACCGATCTCGACAACCGCAATCACCGAATCTTTTGTCGACCCCGGCTCGTGATCCTTCTTTCTCGACTTTATCTCAACAATCGAAATTCTGCACCCTCTGCTATGCACTGCTTAAGAAAGAATCATCTAAAAGCTTTGCCAACTTGGAACATCTGATCTAGATTTGAAATACAATTCACCCTCGGCACTTCGTGCAGATGATTCATATGATATACACACACTTCGGTGTTCCCACTTTGTAACAAGACAGAATCTTCACTTTCTGAAATCGAACTTAGATTGGCGGTTAATTTCACTCCGACACGCTTTTAGTGTGACATAGGCTACTAGGTAGTTTTCGGAGCTTTTAGGACAAATGACCCGTGGTCGATTTTCTTTGAGCCACGATGAACCCACTTGACACATTGGCAACTCTTGAGGGTCGTGTAAATCTCGATGATTCAAATACGGACACAAGGTGCCAAAACCAGTAAAATCAAATTAGTATCATTCAACGAGAGTTTTCCAATTTAGTGGAGTCACCCACGATCGGCCATTCATCTCGGTCGAACTGACCTATCTCGATCTTAATTTGATTTTTAACTGTGCCGTAATGATCTCTAAAGATGAGCACGGTTGAGAAGTCGATTCCTGGTCGAATTCTCAAGTCTATTTGCCTTAAAGTCCTTAATAACTCACCCAACTAGTCTAGTTATCTCGTAAGTGGCCGACTCAGAGAAAAACACTGTAATCGCGTCGATGAAATGCCCAATTTAACCAATCGAAATCAGAGTCTGAAAAATCAGGATGTCATACACTCAAAACAAGGTCTATTCATACTGTATGGACCACGCTGAAATTATTATGATTAGCTTCCCATAATATATCTTCTTTAATCTCTACATCATCAATTACACACAATCATCCTCGAACCTTAGTGTTCTATCTTGAAATCTGAAAATCAACCTCTCTCTCATCTCGCATTCTCTTATAAAGTCTCCTGAATTTCTGAATCTGTCTACTGAAGCATTTTGATTCTGATCTGTACTCTCGGCTCAATTTTGAAGGTAGTAATAAGATTCCAAATGTGGCCTACCTTAGATTTGAAAACCGAATTTCGAACTTTCTCAATTAAGATCAAATCCTTGAGTACCAACTATGCAACTAAGGACTCTCGACTCAGTGCATTTGCGACTTTGCTCACCTCTCCAGAGTGATACAAAATATCACGGTTATCATCCTTAATAAGTTCCATCCAGCAATGCTATCTCATATTCAACTCTCAAGGTCTCAACTAATGGGGCGCGTATGCAACAACCCTATTATGCTGTATCAACACGCAACCCAATCCTTTAAACGATGCATCGTTGTAAATCTCATAACTTCCAGGACCAGATGAATAGTCAGCACATGTGCGGTAGTCAGCATCTGCTTAAACTCTTGAAACTACACTTGTACTTACCTGTCCACACTTCCTTAATAGTCGAATCAACTGCAACACGACGCTAAAACCCTTCCATAAAACTTCGTAATATCCTGTTAATCCCCAAAAACTCCTAATCTCTGTCACTGTAGTCAATATCGGCCAACCATTCCTTTGCTTTAATCTCGGACGAGGTCTACGGAGATTTCTTCTCCTGAAATCACATAACTTAGGAACACAACACGATTCATCCAAAACTCGCATTTGCTAAACTTATTATAAAATCCAATAACACTCAAGGTCCGAAGTACCATCCCCAAACATCTCTCGTGCTCCTCGGCACTCTTTGAACACACCGGGATAACTTCAATGAACACGATCACAATTGATTTAAGTACCCTTAAACATTCTGCTCATTAGACCCAAACAAATAGCTATGGTGTCCATCAAACCATACGGTATTACAGCGAATTCATAATTGCCATATCGGGTACGAGATGCTAACTTTGGTGTGTCCTTCTTCCTGATCCTCAATTGATGATACCCTGACCTCTAGTCGATCTTGAGGAATATCGATACACAACCACAACGAACCACATTTCTCCTTCATGTACAAAACTAGTGCTCCCTGGGGTTATGCACTGGAAAGTAAGAATCCCCTATCCATTAATTCCTACCTCTGCACCTTTAGTTCTTTTAATTCAGGTAACACCATCCGATAAGGAGCCTTAGGGATTGGCTCTGTTCCGGGTACTAATTCAATCACACACTCTATTTCTCTTTCTGAAAGCAGACTTGGCAAATCTTCATGAAACACCTCCGAAAATCTCCGTACCACGGTTATGTTCTCCATATTCGGCTCCTCAACTGACGCATCCATTACAACTGCCATGTATATTCGATAACCAATAACCAGAACCAAGTCATATTCAATGACCATAACAAGGATTGAAGTTCCTCTTCGACTATCAGTAATTCAAAACTTTCACACGCTAACTGAACAAACTGAATTATGTCAATACCACGATTCAAAACAACAGAAAGCTCCTTGAGCCAAATCTTTTTATAAATGACTTCCAAGTCATACTTAAGCAAACCCCTTTCGAGTACAGTTATAGTGAGAGATTCATATTTCTATTACTTTATTATCACAACAAAGATCCTATAACCTTCTTGAAAAATCTGCTGCATTACTCGATAGAAACATCTCAAAAACATTCTTCCTTTGATCGATGCATGGTCAGTCCATTATTATTCCTTTCGCCATCCTAGTGGCATCCTCTCTGCAGTAACAGTGCTCACGCTCTCCTGAACTTTCACAGACAACTCTCAACATGACGGCTGTGCTGGCAATATTCAAATCATGCTCCCTTTTACTCTGACACTAGGCTGACTCATGCCTCCTTTCCACTGACTCGGCACATAATCGGTGAGTCCTCTACTTCCCATCAAGGAACATCATGCCTCATCTCTTGCACTGGGGTCCATTCCAAGTACCTCACTAAATGTCCCGAAGCATGCTTCTTCTATTCTGTCTTATCAACGGCGGTATCAAGAACAGCTATGATTCCATCTGTCTATATGGACCATCTTTGATCAGATGACTATACTGGCAACCCTTGTAACAAATCATTTCTCTCTTATAGCACGGAACAGATCGCTTTCTTTTCTTACAGACACGACACACATCGATTGAGTTGAACACTAACTTTCCAACTCTACCCTTTCGGTTGGGTGAAACAGGGCACCTTTCTTCTGACATCGGCCTTTCTCCCCAATTGATTTCCATCTTTGTCTAAACTGAACCTTGACTCAGATACGGAGGCTTGATCCTCGATCACAACTCCAGATTGGGCCTCAACAGGCGCGGCAACAACGGTCACAACACCGCGGCGGTAGAAACAATGGCAACAGTGGCGGCTCGCCCTGAACTTACTGACCCAACAAGCTTCCAAGGAACACTAGTGCCTGAACGATCCCAACGAACCTAGGATCATTCGGTGCTGCTACACTCTAAGTACCGACTTGCAAACGGTACTCTTACACTCACGCTAGTCTAAGCCTGCACTCTATCTCGGGTACCGACTCTTATTAGCATCCTACCCCGAGATACAGGTCCTATCGACCTCCTCCAAGGAGTTCTCCACTCCTGGTCACTCATCCTACATGCTCTTTATCGACGCATGTCTTCCGATTCCAACATCAAGTTAGAATTTGAGTGACCCCACAAACAAGCTACCAATCAACTATCAACCACATGCATCAGCATATTAAAAGCCTTTCCTACTAACTATCCCATGACTCATTGCACCTTATCACTCCATACACAGACCATGCTCTGATACCACTTAAACGGGGATGTCATGCCCCGAACCTCGAGCGCGCCAACATCCCACCATGGTCATTCGAATGCGACATTCCCGGGTAGTGTCGCCGACCCCATTCATTTAATATTGCGCAAGCGAACGTATTATAAAACCCCGACAATAAAATACGGGATGGAAAAGGAAGCAAAACCACCACATATCAATTTCATAATTCAACAGAATTACGAGACGAAGCCTACAACCAAAAGTCTACAAAAGACCGGCTCTTAAAAAGGGACTGTCCTACGACCTACAAGTCGGACACGTTCTCTAATCTTATGACTTCACCTCTGCAACTCCTCAAGGCCAACCAAAGCTATCTGGTCGCTCCGTCCACCAGGGACCTGAAATTTTAATCCCACAACCGGGATGAGACGATGTCTCAGCAAGTTCAACCCCCTAAACCCCTATTAGAAAGAAAATACGCCCCGGGTGGCCTAGCCACATCACACAAAAAGACTTACCTCGCCTCGGCCTTTATACGCGGGTTAGCAGAATTTATATAAACCAACCACGTGCAATTATGATAACCAAACAACCATGGCACAATCACATTATCAAACAATTCAACCACTTGGATCATCTCAGCGATCAATCGACTCGGCCGATTACATGTCAATTCAGTAATTCAATCATTACTCTTAATCACGGCCCCACTCGGCGCGACCTTTATCAGGTGGCAATTCACGGCCTCTCTGGGCACGACCTCTCATAGGTGGTTTATCACGGCCTCACTGGGCACGATCTCTAATAGGTGGTTCATCACGGCCTCACTGGGCACGACCTCTAATAGGTGGTTCATCACGGCCTCACTAGGCGCGACCTTTCATAGGTGGCATATCACGGCCCCCCGGGCACGACCTCTATCAGGTGGCATATCACGTACCCACCAGGCGCGACCTCTATCGGGTGGCATATCACGACCAACCACCCATTAATTTCCACACTTAGAATTTTATAAAGAATCCATATTTTTTACAATCAACACTCAATTCGCCACATCCATTCATCAAATTCAAATTCTAAATGCACAACGACGATCGGCACGAAATTCGAGCAAATAAGGTCCCAACGAAATTTTCGAATTTTAATAAATAATTAAATTTATTTCGAAAATTAATTAAATAATAATATTCATGCATTTGACCTGTGGTTGATCATCTCAAGCCACATTATACATCTTTGAAACATTGGCAACTTTCGGTTGTCCGGGTAATCTCAAGGTTTCAAATACGAACACGGGGTACCCAATCGATAGAAAAGTCGGTCCAGTGTCGATCGACAAGGATTATGCAATCCGGTGGAATCACCCACACTCGATCACATGCCTCGGTCGAGTCGACCTATCTCGGATCTTTAATCGATTTTTATTTGTGCCGTAATAACCGTTGCAGATTAGCTCGGTCGATAGGTCGCTTTCTGGTCAAATTCTCGAGTCTGATGCATTAGAAACTTTTAACAGCTTCACCCGATAGACTAGTTTTCACATGAGTGGCCGACTCAAGGAAAAGAACTATATGTGCGCCAACGAAATGCCCGTCTTAATTTATTGAAAATAGAAACGAAAAATCGGGATGTCACATCCAACCCCACTGAAGAGGAAACATGTGTCCATGTCACTTAATGATTGCGAACAAAATGGGCCATAAATTGACAAAGCAAAGCGGAAAAAAGGCGCATTAAATGGCAAAGCAATGCAAAAAGAGATATCGGTAATCCCTCCTAATTATCATTAAGAGAATAATTAAGTATCCATCCCCACTTAGGAAGAAACATGTGTCCACTGCGAACAAAAAGGGCCATAAAATAACAAAGCAAAAAGAGGAAAAAAGGCGCACTAAATGGTAAAGCAATGCAAAAAAGAGATATCGAGATTCCCTTCTAATTATCATTAAGAGAATAATTAAGTATCAACCCCACTTAAGAGGAAACATGTGTCCATGTCCCTTAATGATTGCGAACAAAATGGGCCATAAAATAACAAAGCAAAGCGGAAAAAAGGCGCATTAAATGGCAAAGCGATGCAAAAAAGAGATATCGATAATCCCTCCAAATTATCATTAACGAGAATAACTAAGTACCAACCCCACTTAGGAAGAAACATGTGTCCACGTCCCTCAACGATTACGAACAAAAAGGGCCATAAAATGACAAAGCAAAGCAGGAAAAGGCCCACTAAATGACAAAGCAATGCAAAAAAGAGACATCGAGAATCCCTCCTAATTATTATGAAGAGAATAATTAAGTATCCAACACCACTTACGAGAAACATGTGTCCATGTCCCTCAACGATTGCGAACAAAAAGGGCCATAAAATGACAAAGCAAAGCGGAAAAAAGGCGCATTAAATGGCAAAGCAATGCAAAAAAGAGATATCGATAATCCCTCCTAATTATCATTAAGAGAATAATTAAGTATCCAACCCCACTGAAGAGGAAACATGTGTCCATGTCTCCTAATGATTGCGAACAAAATGGGCCATAAAATGACAAAGCAAAGCGGAAAAAAGGCGCATTAAATGGCAAAGCAATGCAAAAAAGAGATATCGATAATCCCACTTAATTATCATTAAGAAAATAATTAAGTATCCAACCCCACTTATGAGGAAACATGTGTCCATGTCCCTCAACGATTGTGAACAAAAAGGGCCATAAAATGACAAGGCAAAGTAGAAGAAAGGCGCACTAAATGGGAAAGCAATGCAAAAAAGAGATATCGATAATCCCTCCTAATTAGCATTAAGAGAATAATTAAGTATCCAACCCCACTTAGGAAGAAACATGTGTCCACGTCCCTCAATGATTGCGAACAAAAACGGCCATAAAATGACAAAGCAAAGAGGAAAAAGGACGCACTAAATGGCAAAGCAATGCAAAAAAGTGATATCGAGAATCCCTCCTCATTATCATTAAGAGAATAATTAAGTATCCAACCCCACCTAAGAGAAAACATGTGTCCATGTGCCTCAACCATTACGAACAAAAACGGCCATAAAATGACAAAGCAAAAGAGGAAAAAAGGCGCACTAAATGGCAAAGCAAAGCAAAAAAAAAGGATATTGAGATTCCCTCCAAATTATCATTAAGAGAATAATTAAGTATCCATCCCCACTTAAGAGGAAACATGTGTCCATGTCCCTCAACAATTGCAAACAAAAAGGGCCATAAAATGACAAAGCAAAGCGGAAAAAAGGCGCATTAAATGGTAAAGCAATGCAAAAAAGAGATATCGCTAATGCCTCCAAATTATCATTAAGAGAATATTTAAGTATCCAACCCCACTTAGGAAGAAACATGTGTCCACGTCCCTCAACTATTGCAAACAAAAAGGGCCATAAAAGGACGAAGCAAAGCGGAAAAAGGGCGCCCTAAATGACAAAGCAATGCAAAAAAGAGATATCGAGATTCCCTCCTAATTATCATGAAGAGAATAATTAAGTATCCAACCCCACTTAAGAGAAACATGTGTCCATGTCCCTCAACGATTGCGAACAAAAAGGGCCATAAAATGACAAAGCAAAGCGGAAAAAAGGCGCATTAAATGGCAAAGCAATGCAAAAAGGAGATATCAATAATCCCTCCTAAATATCATTAAGAGAATAATTAAGTGTCCAACCCCACTTAGGAAGAAACATGTGTCCACGTCCCTCAACGATTGCGAACAAAAAGGGTCATAAAATGACAAAGCAAAGCGGAAAAAAGGCGCATTAAATGGCAACGCGACGCAAAAAAAGAGATAGCGATAATCCCTCCTAATTATCATTAAGAGAATAATTAAGTATCCAACCCCACTTAGGAAGAAACATGTGTCCATGTCCCTCAACGATTGCGAACAAAAATGGCCATAAGATGACAAAGCAAAGAGGACAAAAGGCGCACTAAATGGCAAAGCAATGCGAAAAAGAGATATCAAGAATCCCTCCTAATTATCATGAAGAGAATAATTAAGTATCCAACCCCACTAAAGAGGAAACATGTGTTCATGTCCCTTAATGATTGCGAACAAAATGGGCCATAAAATGACCAAGCAAAGCGGAAAAAAGGTGCATTAAATGGCAAAGCAATGCAAAAAGGAGATATGGATAATCCCTCCTAATTATCATTAGAAGATTAATTAAGTATCCAACCCCACTTAGGAAGAAAAATGTGTCCATGTCCCTCAACGATTGCGAACAAAAATGGCCATAAAATGACAAAGCAAAGCAGAAAAAAGGCGCACTAAATGGCAAAGCAATCCAAAAACAAGATATCGAGATTCCTTCCTAATTATCATTAAGAGAATAATTAAGTATCCAAACCCACTTAGGAAGAAACATGTGTCCACGTCCCTCAACGATTGCGAACAAAAAGGGTCATAAAATGACAAAGCAAAGCGGAAAAAAGACGCATTAAATGGCAAAGCGATGCAAAAAGACATATCGATAATCCCGCCTAATTATCATTAAGAGAATAATTAAGTATCCAACCCTACTTAGGAAGAAACATGTGTCCATGTCCTTCAACGATTGCGAACAAAAATGGCCATAAAATGACAAGGCAAAGCGGAAAAAAGGCGCACTAAATGGCAAAGCAATGCAAAAACGAGATATCGATATTCCCTCCTAATTATCATTAAGAGAATAATTAAGTATCAACCCCACTTAAGAGGAAACATGTGTCCATGTCCCTCAACAATTGCGAACAAAAGGGCCATAAAATGACAAAGAAAAGCAGAAAAAAGGCGCACTAAATGGCAAAGCAATGCGAAAAAGAGATATCGAGAATCCCTCCTAATTATCACGAAGAGAATAATTAAGTATCCAACCCCACTGAAGAGGAAACATGTGTCCATGTCCCCTAATGATTGCGAACAAAATGGGCCATAAAAGGACAAAGCAAAGGGGAAAAAAGACGCACTAAATGGCAAAGCAATGTAAAAATGAGATATCGAGCTTCCCTCCTAATTATCATTAAGAGAATAATTAAGTATCCAACCCCACTTAAGAGGAAACATGTGTCCATGTCCCTCAACAATTGCGAACAAAAAGGGCCATAAAATGACAAAGCAAAGCGCAAAAAAGCCGCACTAAATGGCAAAGTAATGCAAAAAAAGAGATATCGAGAATCCCTCCTAATTATCACGAAGAGAATAATTAAGTATCCAACCCACGAAGAGGAAACATGTGTCCATGTCCCTAATGATTGTGAACAAAATGGGCCATAAAATGACAAAGCAAAGCGGAAAAAAGGCGCATTAAATGGCAAAGCAATGCAAAAAAGAGATATCGATAATCCCTCCTAATTATCTTTAGGAAAATAATTAAGTATCAAACCCCACTTATGAGGAAACATGTGTCCATGTCCCTCAACGATTGTGAACAAAAAGGGCCATAAAATGACGAGGCAAAGTAGAAGAAAGGCGCACAAAATGGGAAAACAATTTAAAAAAGAGATATCGATAATCCCTCCTAATTAGCATTAAGAGAATAATTAAGTATCCAACCCCACTTAAGAGGAAACATGTGTCCATGTCCCCTAATGGTTGCGAACAAAATGGGCCATAAAAGGACAAAGCAAAGGGGAAAAAAGACGCACTAAATGGCAAAGCAATGTAAAAATGAGATATCGAGATTCCCTCTAATTATCATTAAGAGAATAATTAAGTATCCAACCCCACTTAAGAGGAAACATGTGTCCATGTCCCTCAACAATTGCGAACAAAAAGGGCCATAAAATGACAAAGCAAAGCGGAAAAAAGGCGCACTAAATGGCAAAGCAATGCAAAAAAGAGATATCGAGAATCCCTCCTAATTATCACGAAGAGATTAATTAAGTATCCAACCCCACTGAAGAGGAAACATGTGTCCATGTCCCCTAATGACTGCGAACAAAATGGGCCATAAAAGGACAAAGCAAAGGGAAAAAAGACGCACTAAATGGCAAAGCAATGTAAAAATGAGATATCGAGATTCCCTCCTAATTATCATTAAGAGAATAATTAAGTATCCAACCCCACTTAAGAGGAAACATGTGTCCATGTCCCTCAACAATTGCGAACAAAAAGGGCCATAAAATGACAAAGCAAAGCGGAAAAAGGCGCACTAAATGGCAAAGCAATGCAAAAAAGAGATATCGAGAATCCCTCCTAATTATCACGAAGAGAATAATTAAGTATCCAACCCCACTTGAAGAGGAAACATGTGTCCATGTCCCCTAATGATTGCGAACAAAATGGGCCATAAGATGACAATGCAAAGCGGAAAAAAGGCGCATTAAATGGCAAAGCAAAGCAAAAAAGAGATATCGATAATCCCTCCTAATTATCATTAGGAAAATAATTAAGTATCAAACCCCACTTATGAGGAAACATGTGTCCATGTCCCTCAACGATTGTGAACAAAAAGGACCATAAAATGACGAGGCAAAGCAGAAGAAAGGCGCACTAAATGGGAAAGCAATTTAAAAAAGAGATATCGATAATCCCTCTAATTAGCATTAAGGGAATAATTAAGTATCCAACCCCACTTAAGAGGAAACATGTGTCCATGTCCCCTAATGGTTGCGAACAAAATGGGCCATAAAAGGACAAAGCAAAGGGAAAAAAAGACGCACTAAATGGCAAAGCAATGTAAAAATGAGATATCGAGATTCCCTCCTAATTATCATTAAGAGAATAATTAAGTATCCAACCCCACTTAAGAGGAAACATGTGTCCATGTCCCTCAACAATTGCGAACAAAAGGGCCATAAAATGACAAAGAAAAGCAGAAAAAAGCGCACTAAATGGCAAAGCAATGCGAAAAAGAGATATCGAGAATCCCTCTAATTATCACGAAGAGAATAATTAAGTATCCAACCCCACTTAAGAGGAAACATGTGTCCATGTCCCCTAATGATTGCGAACAAAATGGGCCATAAAAGGACAAAGCAAAGGGGAAAAAAGACGCACTAAATGGCAAAGCAATGTAAAAATGAGATATCGAGCTTCCCTCTAATTATCATTAAGAGAATAATTAAGTATCCAACCCCACTTAAGAGGAAACATGTGTCCATGTCCCTCAACAATTGCGAACAAAAAGCGCCACAAAATGACAAAGCAAAGCGGAAAAAAGGCGCACTAAATGGCAAACCAATGCAAAAAAGAGATATCGAGAATCCCTCCTAATTATCACGAAGAGAATAATTAAGTATCCAACCCCACTGAAGAGGAAACATGTGTCCATGTCCCCTAATGATTGCGAACAAAATGGGCCATAAAATGACAAAGCAAAGCGAAAAAAGGCGCATTAAATGGCAAAGCAATGCAAAAAAGAGATATCGATAATCCCTCCTAATTATCATTAGGAAAATAATTAAGTATCAAACCCCACTTATGAGGAAACATGTGTCCATGTCCCTCAACGATTGTGAACAAAAAGGGCCATAAAATGACGAGGCAAAGCAGAAGAAAGGCGCACTAAATGGGAAAGCAATTTAAAAAAGAGATATCGATAATCCCTCCAAATTAGCATTAAGAGACAAATTAAGTATCCAACCCCACTTAAGAGGAAACATGTGTCCATGTCCTCTAATGGTTGCGAACAAAATGGGCCATAAAAGGTCAAAGCAAAGGGGAAAAAAGACGCACTAAATGGCAAAGCAATGTAAAAATGAGATATCGAGATTCCTCCTAATTATCATTAAGAGAATAATTAAGTATCCAACCCCACTTAAGAGGAAACATGTGTCCATGTCCCTCAACAATTGCGAACAAAAAGGGCCATAAAATGACAAAGCAAAGCGGAAAAAAGGCGCACTAAATGGCAAAGCAATGCAAAAAAGAGATATCGAGAATCCCTCCTAATTATCACGAAGAGAATAATTAAGTATCCAACCCCACTGAAGAGGAAACATGTGTCCATGTCCCCTAATGATTGCGAACAAAATGGGCCATAAAATGACAAAGCAAAGCGAAAAAAGGCACATTAAATGGCAAAGCAATGCAAAAAAGAGATATCGATAATCCCTCCTAATTATCATTAGGAAAATAATTAAGTATCAAACCCCACTTATGAGGAAACATGTGTCCATGTCACTCAACGATTGTGAACAAAAAGGGCCATAAAATGACGAGGCAAAGCAGAAGAAAGGCGCACTAAATGGGAAAGCAATTTAAAAAAGAGATATCGATAATCCCTCCTAATTAGCATTAAGAGAACAATTAAGTATCCAACCCCACTTAAGAGGAAACATGTGTCCATGTCCTCTAATGGTTGCGAACAAAATGGGCCATAAAAGGACAAAGCAAAGGGAAAAAAGACGCACTAAATGGCAAAGCAATGTAAAAATGAGATATCGAGATTCCCTCCTAATTATCATTAAGAGAATAATTAAGTATCCAACCCCACTTAAGAGGAAACATGTGTCCATGTCCCTCAACAATTGCGAACAAAAGGGCCATAAAATGACAAAGAAAAGCAGAAAAAAAGGCGCACTAAATGGCAAAGCAATGCGAAAAAGAGATATCGAGAATCCCTCCTAATTATCACGAAGAGAATAATTAAGTATCCAACCCCACTGAAGAGGAAACACGTGTCCATGTCCCCTAATGATTGCGAACAAAATGGGCCATAAAAGGACAAAGCAAAGGGGAAAAAAGACGCACTAAATGGCAAAGCAATGTAAAAATGAGATATCGAGCTTCCCTCCTAATTATCATTAAGAGAATAATTAAGTATCCAACCCCACTTAAGGGGAAACATGTGTCCATGTCCCTCAACAATTGCGAACAAAAGGGCCACAAAATGACAAAGCAAAGCGGAAAAAAGGCGCACTAAATGGCAAACCAATGCAAAAAAGAGATATCGAGAATCCCTCCTAATTTTCACGAAGAGAATAATTAAGTATCAACCCCACTGAAGAGGAAACATGTGTCCATGTCCCCTAATGATTGCGAACAAAATGGGCCATAAAATGACAAAGCAAAGCGAAAAAAAGGCGCATTAAATGGCAAAGCAATGCAAAAAAGAGATATCGATAATCCCTCCTAATTATCATTAGGAAAATAATTAAGTATCAAACCCCACTTATGAAACATGTGTCCATGTCCCTCAACGATTGTGAACAAAAGGGCCATAAAATGACGAGGCAAAGCAGAAGAAAGGCGCACTAAATGGGAAAGCAATTTAAAAAAGAGATATCGATAATCCCTCCTAATTAGCATTAAGAGAATAATTAAGTATCCAACCCCACTTAAGAGGAAACATGTGTCCATGTCCTCTAATGGTTGCGAACAAAATGGGCCATAAAAGGTCAAAGCAAAGGGGAAAAAAGACGCACTAAATGGCAAAGCAATGTAAAAATGAGATATCGAGATTCCCTCCTAATTATCATTAAGAGAATAATTAAGTATCCAACCCCACTTAAGAGGAAACATGTGTCCATGTCCCTCAACAACTGTGAACGAAAAGGACCATAAAATGACAAAGCAAAGTGGAAAAGAGGCACACTATATGGCAAAACAATGCAAAAAAGAGATATCGAGAATCCCTCCTAATTATCATGAAGAGAATAATTAAGTATCCAACCCCACTTAAGAGGAAACATGTGTCGATGTCCCTCAACAACTATGAACGAAAAGGACCATAAAATGACAAAGCAAAGTGGAAAAAAGGCGCACTAAATGGCACAGCAATGCAAAAAAGAGATATCGAGAATCCCACCTAATTATCATTAAGAGAATAATTAAGTATCCAACCCCACTTAGTAGGAAACATGTGTCCACGTCCCTCAACGATTGTGAACAAAAAGGACCATAAAATGACAAAGCAAAGCAGAAAAAAGGCACACTAAATGGCAAAGCAAGAAAAAAAAAGAGATATTGAGAATCCCTCCTAATTATCATTAAGAGAATAATTCGGTATCCAACCCCACTTAAGAGGAAACATGTGTCCATGTCCCTCAACAAGCGTGAACGAAAAGGACCATAAAATGACAAAGCAAAGTGGAAAAGAGGCACACTATGGCAAAACAATGCAAAAAAGAGATATCGAGAATCCCTCCTAATTATCATGAAGAGAATAATTAAGTATCCAACCCCACTTAAGAGGAAACATGTGTCCATGTCCCTCAACAATTGCGAACAAAAAGAGCCATAAAATGACAAAGCAAAGTGGAAAGAGGCGCACTAAATGGCAAAGAAATGCAAAAAGAGATATCGAGAATTGCTCCTAATTATCATTAAGAGAATAATTAAGTATCCAACCCCACTTATGAGGAAACATGTGTCCATGTCCCTCAACGATTGCGAACAAAAAGGGCCATAAATGACAAAGCGAAGCGGAAAAAAGGCGCACTAAATGGCAAAGCAATGCAAAAAGAGATATCGAGAATCGCTCCTAATTATCATTAAGAGAATAATTAAGTATCCAACCCCACTTATGAGGAAACATGTGTCCATGTCCCTCAACGATTGTGAACAAAAAGGGCCATAAAATGACGAGGCAAAGTAGAAGAAAGGCGCACTAAATGGCAAAGCAATGCGAAAAAGAGATATCGAGAATCCCTCCTAATTATCATGAAGAGAATAATTAAGTATCCAACCCCACTTAAGAGGAAACATGTGTCCATGTCCCTCAACAATTGCGAACAAAAAGGGCCATAAAATGACAAAGCAAAGCGGAAAAAAGGCGCACTAAATGGCAAAGCAATGCAAAAAGGAGATATCAAGAATTGCTCCTAATTATCATTAAGAGAATAATTAAGTGTCCAACCCCACTTATGAGGAAACATGTGTCCATGTCCCTCAACGATTGCGAACAAAAAGGGCCATAAAATGACAAAGCAAAGCGGAAAAAGGCGCACTAAATGGCAAAGCAATGCAAAAAAAGAGATATCAAGAATCGCTCCTAATTATCATTAAGAGAATAATTAAGTATCCAACCCCACTTAGGAGGAAACATGTGTCCACGTCCCTCAACGATTGCGAACAAAAGGGCCATAAAATGACAAAGCAAAGCATAAGAAAGGCGCACTAAATGGCAAAGCAATGCGAAAAAGAGATATCAAGAAACCCTCCTAATTATCATGAAGAGAATAATTAAGTATCCAACCCCACTTAAGAGGAAACATGTGTCCATGTCCCTCAACAATTGCGAACAAAAAGGGCCATAAAATGACAAAGCAAAGCGGAAAAAAGGCGCACTAAATGGCAATGCAATGCAAAAAAGAGATATCAAGAATCGCTCCTAATTATCATTAAGAGAATAATTAAGTATCCAACCCCACTTAGGAGGAAACATGTGTCCACGTCCCTCAACGATTGCGAACAAAAGGGCCATAAAATGAGAAAGCAAAGCAGAAGAAGGGCGCACTAAATTGCAAAGCAATGCAAAAAGAGATATCGAGAATCCCTCTAATTATCGTGAAGAGAATAATTAATTATCCAACCCCACTTAAGAGGAAACATGTGTCCATGTCACTCAACAATTGCGAACAAAAAGGGCCATAAATTGACAAAGCAAAGCGGAAAAAGGCGCACTAAATGGCAAAGCAATGCAAAAGAGATATTGAGAATTGCTCCTAATTATCATTAAGAGAATAATTAAGTATCCAACCCCACTTATGAGGAAACATGTGTCCACGTCCCTCAACGATTGCGAGCAAAAAGGGCCATAAAATGATAAAGCAAAGCGGAAAAAAGGCGCACTAAATGGCAAAGCAATGCAAAAAGAGATATCGAGAATCCCTCCTAATTATCATGAAGAGAATAATTGAGTATCCAACCCCACTTAAGAGGAAACATGTGTCCATGTCCCTCAACGATTGCGAACAAAAAGGGCCATAAAATGACAAAGCGAAGCGTAAAAAGCGCAGTAAATGGCAAAGCAATGCAAAAAGAGATTTCGAGAATCGCTCCTGATTATCATTAAGAGAATAATTAAGTATCCAACCCCACTTATGAGGAAACATGTGTCCATATCCCTCAACGATTGTGAACAAAAGGGCCATAAAATAACAAAGCAAAGCAGAAGAAAGGCGCACTAAATGGCAAAGCAATGCAAAAAAGAGATATCGAGAATCCCTCCTAATTATCACGAAAAGAATAATCAAGTATCCAACGCCACTTAAGAGGAAACATGTGTCCATGTCCCTTAACAATTGCGAACAAAAAGGGCCATAAATGACAAAGCAAGATGCATAATGCGCGCATATAATATAAACACGGATTGATAAGCTGACGCGACATGGACCATTCAAGCTTGGCTTAAAGCGCCACAGATCTTTTGTTAGAAATAATTATTACCCAAGGAGATGCGAAGAATCTATCATAATCATTTCCAACAATATTAATTAATCAATCTACCCCATTTAGGTGGAATATGTGTGCTCTTGTCTACTGGCTAACATGGGCCGAAATATTACTTTTTCTACTGGCGAACAAATAAAATGACAAAGCAAAACGCGTGATGCTATTATGTCCGTGCACAAGTAAAAAAAGTCACGCGGAGCATATAATATTATCTCAAGAATTAGTATAGATACTTTATGTACGACAAGCTTTCCTTCTTTAAAATGCTTTCTGTTTAAAAACAACTGCCGAGGTTAATGGACATTAAGAAGTGCTCTACAGGATGTCGTCAGGTGTGCAGATTGAAGCCCAATTCATGGATCTACACGTGTGTACATTGTCTGCTCATGAATGGACATTAGGAAGTGCTCTACAGGATGTCATCAAGTGGGCAGATTGAAGCCCTATTCATGGATCTAGACGTGTGTAGATTGTCTGGTCATGAATTAGTGAAAACACGAGGGAGCCCTACTTGCTCATATAATCTTTTGTTATGTCTTGGTTTACTTTAAGAATCCAAAACGGGTTTGTGAAAATAAACTAAGACCAAATCGGCCTGCGTTTACCGACCAAAAAAGCCTGCGTTTGAACCGAGAGAGAGCGAGAGAGGAAGAGAGAGAGAGAGAGAGAGAGAGAGAGAGAGGCCGGGCTTTGAGGTAAAGAGGGCTCTCTCATGAGCCTTGGGCCAAGCTCCCGTGTTTAAGGGACTTGGGCTGCTGGTCTGAGGTGAGCCAATTAGAGATCTTGATTGTTATGGGTTGGACCTGATGGGTTTGGTTTTTTTAATTACTTTTTATTACCTTATATTATTATTTATCTATTTTTTTGTATATTTTTACTTTTCATTAGTACTTTTTTTTTGGGTTACAAAAAATTAAATGTTTGCTTTTCCGGCAAAAATTTCACATGTTGACAAACCTTCCTTTATTACTAAAAAGTGCATTTTCATCATCCTTAATTGAGACTGTAGGCAACTGTTTATCTAAAGTTTCTTGGTTTGCTAGTGTACTCTCCAATGTAGTAAGAGTTAGGTCTTCTACTCGTTGTAGCCATGACAATATAATTATATTTTGGGCGTAATCTGTGGATGATAATTTTCCTTGTCCTTATCTTAGAGATGCCATTTTGAGGATCCAACTTTGGGATTTCTTTATAAAGACATTTAACTTCGGAGAAGTACTGACTCATTGTCATGTCTTGCAATGAGATTGAAAATAGCTCATTGTCCAACCATTGCAAATTGGTATTGTGCCCCCTCACAAACAACTTTACTAAGTTACCCAACACCTCCTTTAGGGTCTTCACTTTTTTGTATGCTGTAACGACTCATCTTCATCGGTCACTACAAGAATATAGAGCACCTTACAAACTTTTATATTCCACGTTTTCAACTTGTCATCATTCCTGACCAAAAAAAAAAAAAATCATCATTTGCGGTGGTATGGTCTTGCTTCTGCTAACTAAATCCCATAAATCTTAACCTTGGAGGTAAATTACATATAGGGACTCCAATTATTATAATTGGAGTTGGTGAGCTTCTCAACAATGCTAACCAAACTCGAAATATCTACTATCGTGACTTGATTATAATGTCCAGCATTTTACCAAGTAAGCTTGATCTTAGACCAACTTACTTCAAAATCTTGAATTATGCACTAGCAAATTTTGGCATCCTTTAATCCCTAACCACTAGTGGCCTCACGGTCCATGACCACCTACTCTAATACTACTTGTTGAGAAAGATCGAGAAGTCAATTAAAGAAAAACACTCTTTTATTAGAGGTACTGTCTACACCATTAGTGTCACGCCCCGAATCTCGAGCGCGTGCACATCCCTCAATGGTCGATGAAATTGTGACGTCCCAGGACGCGTCGCCGACCCATTCATTTTATTGCACATGCGGAAGCGTATAAACAAAACTCTAGACAACACAAATAAAAGATAGAAAATCAGGATAGCAATTTCACGAACAAACGTGCTTTCATAAACACACTAGGTTTATATACAATAGTCTATAACCAAAAGCCTACTCCAAAAAGAAGAGCCAACAAGCCACCTAGGCACACGAATCCCCAACCGAAATCTCCAAGGCCTCTGGGGGTTCTAGGTCCTCCATAGCACCATTAGGAGGGTCAGCTGCACCTTTGCCTAGAGTGGCGTCGACTACCATAGCGAGGATCTCAAAACCCTGAAGGGGGACCAACTCTGTAACCATTTAGCCCGTGGCGAAACCACGCCTTAAATTGATGAGATACCCTTTAAGGTATGCCCTTATTAAACTAGGCAAAGTGGTCACTACAAACTCATAGACCCGGTGACGCCTAGGAATAGGGAAGTTAGTACTCAGCTCGGTAACCCTCCGAGATTGACCATAACGTACCGGAGGGGCCGTCATCTAAGGACTTGAAAAGTTTAAGCCCACGATGGGGTGAGACAATGTCTCAGCAAGTTCACCCCCTAAACCCCAACTAAGAAGGAAATACGCCTAGAGGTAATCTAACCACACATCACAGGAGACTTACCTCACCTTAGTTCCTTCTTACACGTCAGTACAATTCATATCACATCTAATTGCATTAGAAGCACTCATCAATTAGGACGTCTCAACTTATAACCCAAACAATTACAAGGGTCATAATTATAAGGTCAAATCATTATGACACGTCCCATTCCGTGCCACACAATTTTGTCCCATAATCAGGAGTGTCATTTCAATCAATCATGCGTCCCAATTGATTATGACCCAACGGCCACGGTCATTTCAACAGTTAGCGGTCTTCTGGCATAGTCGAGCGTCGTCTCGCACCATCGAGCACGGCAACGTCTATATCTAGACAGCATTCCACATAGGAGCATCGGTCCAACCTCCACTACAACCGACATCCGTTGACTTGGGGCATTTTCGAATGAGCATCGTCCGGCCTCAAAGGCTCGTGATGGGTTCTCATATCATTTATGCACCCACTGGCCAAGACATCGTGCTTTGCAGTCAAATGTCCCAATTAAAATAATGCACCTAACCCATTTTATTCGTATTAAAAACACACGGTAAAATAATTATGTGTGGGGTACACGGTCAATTTGAATCAGAAAAATTGATATCCTTCATTTTAAAATCCCGTTATCTTTAAAAATATTTTCGGTGTCAAAACTTAACACCCGTTATGTTCTAATTAAATACCAAAATTTCATAATTTTGAAATAAATACTCAAAATCACAATCACCACTTAATTTGCACAAATTAATATTCAATTGCATAAGCTAAGCACACTACCGCAATCAACATGAAATTCCAGTCACCGACTATCTCGGTATAATTTTCAGAAAATATTAAATAATTACAAAAATTACAAAAATAATTAAATAATGCAAATTAAATCCAATAAATGCTAACCTAGGCTGGAAATGCTAATCTAACCACCTAAACGAGCCTAAAAAAATAATGCACCTATCTAGATAAATAGCACAATCTATTTAATCCCTAATCAATCTATTCTAACCACCTAACATGCATAATTAAGCAATTCACTAATCTAAACTAACTAACCACATAATCCATACTTAGCCTAATCTAATTACCTACTAAGCGTCATTAACTCCATAAGCAAAGTTTAGCAAGTAAACTCACATGTTTTGCAAACCGGTGAGTTCATGGCGACAGCAACGCCAAGGCTAGTGAGAACCAAGCCTGCAACGACACCAACAGAGGTCCGGACGGGGCCTAAAATGAGCTTAGAAGCTCTCAACCTTTTTTGAACTTCGGCCTCTATCCAAGGGCCAAAAGGGGGATGGTCAGGGCGGTTGGATGGGCTAGAATGGGCTAGGCGGGTGGCGAGCTGCAGCGGTGGAACAAGCGGGCATCTCCAGTGGCCAGGCAAAGCTGCGACAGTGACTAGAACAGCTCGGGATGTGGCTGGAAGGCTCGAACGCAGGTGGACGGGTGCGCGGACATGCAGACTAGCACCGAAGCTCAGGTGGTGCAACGGTGCACTACCGCGCAGGAGGCGGTCGATGGGCAAGGGTAAAGCTGGCTGGTTCTCTAGATTTTTGAGCTCTCAAAACACTCCACAATGGATAAAGAAAGCTCAAGGTAGAAGAAGAAGGCAGCAGTTGCAAGGGGGGCCCAAAATGACTCCAAAGTCAAAGAAAAATATCTAAGCACTCATCACTCTTGCCCCACCATGTTCAGCCCTCAATCTTCAGTCATTTGCACACCCAAACTTCCCTAACAAGCCATTAAAGAGGTCCAAAATGTTGCTGCCCCTTGGTCCTACGAATTTTCCAACATTCCCCTCAAATTTCAATTCAATTCTTCTCCAATTGAGCTAAAAATTGGTGCCCATAAATTCAACCAAGGTGTCCACACTTAATTCTACATTTTTCCTTGCCAATTAGTCCAACTTGAATGCCAAAAGTTCAACAAAAAACGGCCCTCTAATTTTCTCGATCCAAAACGGCCCAACTTGAATTTTTCACCAAAAACTCGGGTTTGTAGAAAAATCTTCAGAGGATAAGTCGACATTCCTAAAATGAATTGTGACATGATAGAACTTTCAATTTATGAAATCGGGTTCAATTTCGCGATTAATTTCAACCGGGCACGATTTTAGCGTGACCTAACCTACCGGGTAGCTTTTAGAAATTTTTAATGCAATTGACCCGTGGTCGATTATTTTTTAGCCACATTGTACATCTTTGACACATTAGCAACTCTTGGTTGTCGTGAAAATCTTGAGGTTTCAAATATAGGCACGAGGTACAAAATGACAGAAAAATCGGTTTAGTGTCGTTCAATAGAAATTTTGCAATCAGGTGGAATCACCCACACATTGATCACATACCCCTGTCGAATCGACCTATCTCTGGTCTTTGATCCATTTTGATGGTGTCGTAATAACCCTTACGGATTAGCACGGTCGAGCAGTCGATTTTTGATTGAATTCTCAAGTCTATTGCGTTTAGATTCCTTAACGGCTTCACCTAATAGACTAGTTATCTCTGTGAGTGATCAACTCAGGGAAAAGAACTATAGGCGCATCGATGAAAAACCCAACTTATTCACTTGAAAATAGAATCAGAAAATCAGAATGTCACAATTAGTCGAGAGAACTTCTTACATTAATGAACAAAAACATTAGAAAGCAATTCGCTATTTATAACCTTCACAAGAAGGTGGTTTATTCTCTCTCCAAATCACTCTAGAGATTAGTGGTTTTCCTTTTAGAAACATCTAGAATATTTTGGAGAAGAAAAGAGGCGAATCTTTTCCTACACATGATTGGATGTTGAATATGACTCTACATGTAATGTCTGTCACTTGCTAAAAAAGTTAGTTCTCTCTCTCCTCTATAATTCGCGTTAGATGGTAGAGGCCTATTTAGTGATATATAACTTGTGTTGCGACCTAACCTCGGGTGCACCACTTAGGGTTTGGCTAATGGATTATTAAGCATAAACTTAGCTCACGCTCTCCCAAGCTCATACCAATTTACGACTCAAGTTCAAGTTCTTAACATGCAAATGATTTTTCAATTAAGAGTTGTCACTAATTTATTTTTGGTGAGTTGATTAGAAACCCAAGTAAAGTAACAGAGATATACTTTACCCTTGCAAACTAGAGATTGTGAGTTCGAGGACTTGATTACGCTAGATTTCTCTAACGCCCTTTTGGTACATTTCTCTTTTATTTCGAAAAAATGTTTTGTAGGCAACTTGAATTAATTTTAATTTACTTTCCCAACATGTGAGGTGATCATGCGGGTGTGCACACCGCCAATTTAACACCCAAATAAAGTAATAAATAAGTTATAACACTTACCCCATAGCAATGAAAGCATCTACAATGTTATATCGGAATTCATATCAATAGTCTTAGATATGATTTCTAATTAACACCAAATCACTTAATTTTTATTTTCACTTGTTTAATGAAAATCACGCTTTATGCAATACATGCTACTAATCTAACATGAAGCGACATGGCATAACAATATGACCTAAACTATGTGACATATGTATAATATTTTGGGATAAGTGCATTAGAAGTCCTAATACTTATTATGAAAATGCAATTGAGTCCCAAAACTTTCAAAAAGTGCAATTAAATCCTAGAACTTGTTACGAAAGTTCAATCAAGTCCTAAAACTTTCAAATGGTTCAATAAAATCCTAAAACTTGTCTTGAAAGTGCAATAGAGTCCTAAAACTTTCAAAAATGCAATCAATGGAAGGACTTAGATTGAACCACTTTGATAAGTTTTAGGACTTGATTGCACATTTTAAAAGTTCTAGGACTTAATTGCACTTTGTGATAAGTTTTAGGACTTAATTGCATTTTTTAAAAGTTTTAGGAGTTAATTGCATTTTCATGACAAATTTTAGGACTTCCAATGCACTTATCCCTAGTATTTTTGTGTTTCCTTAAATAAGCATGCAATCTATCCGAGTATGTAATGACTAGATGACGTGCAAAGAATGCGCTAATTCTAGGCTTTTCTTTTTTTTTTTTTTTTATGAAATTTGAAATTAAAATTGTCCAGTAACGTACAATCTAAATTAATGAAAAGAGAATCTAACGTCCTAAATTAATATTTTTGGTTTTTTTTTTATTTTAAAAATTCTAAATAAATAAATTTCCTAATCTTAAACATGCAAACTACCCTAAAACAAGCGATATTCTAACATGAACCTAATCTAACTCAAATATATTTTTGGGGTTTTCTTTTACGGAAAGAAAATCGATTCAAACGACACGACAACAAATCAGGAAAGATATGATTGATTCCCATCTAATAAATTAACGAATTGTATCTTGCGCATAAGATTGAATAGGCCAATTTTCAACAAAATCGCGAATCGTATCTCTAGCATGAGATCGGATTGGCGATTTTTCCGTGCGATTGCGAGTCACATTTCGTGCGTAAAATCGGATTGTCAATCGTATGCATGTTGCAAAATTAGAAAGATTTCCCAATTTAAAAGGTTATTTGAGATTGTAGACATAATAGCATATCGAGAATTTCAATTATATGCATCGACGAATATTTCAAATAAGGCAATGGAATTTTTTAAAATCAAAATAGATAAGATTTTCACCTAATTCGAATATTGGCTTCCGAATTCTGATCCTCGAATGGCTACTCGTAGTGCAATGTGGCGGTGCTCGGTTGCTCAACAGTCACCCGATGGGTTCCACGAGACCTGCGAAACGAAAATATCCAAGCACAACAGGGATCAAGACTCGTCGATGATTGGGTGCGGGCACAACCAATCTTTCTTTTTTTCTTTTTAGTTGGTTTGTCCTTCTTTGTTGGCTCCATGGGATTAAAGATTGGGTGCAGGCACAACCAATCTTTCTTTTTTTCTTTTTAGTTGGTTTGTCCTTCACTGTTGGCTCCATGGGATCCTTTAATCTTCTGATGATGCCACCAAATTTTCAAACTTTGACCACAAATTCTCCACCTACAAAGAAAGACTAATATGCGTCGTTTCTGGGGATTCCACGGACGACCTAATGGGCCACACAGATGTGGCTTGCATCGGGGATGGCAGCTTGAACTCGAAGAAACATTGCCTCAACAATAGGATCGTCGGGGCCCCGAAAACAGTTGTGGGCGTGGAACTTGACGTCGGGGCAATGCGGGCAGGCGATGTTGCCGTTGTGGGACACAAGCAACAACTCCTCGATGGTGATCGCCAGTAGCAGGTCGTCACTAAAAGGTTGAGGCGCGGTGCAGCAAACGATGGTGCAGCGATGGCATGGAATTAGCAAGGGCAGCATGTCGGGGCTCGAGTAGTCGGAACAACAGCTACGAAGTTAGCGGTGGAGCTGCAGTATCGTCATCGATGAAGGAGCTGCGGTGACGTCCGTCGTGACCTCTTTTTCCGACGTCCGATCGGGGCGGGCACCTGCGGAGACTAATGGTTTGGCTAGGTTTGTTAAGCGTAGCCCGGCTCTCCTAAGTTCACCGATTCACGACTTAATGGTTCAAGGTTTTAACTTGTAAGTTAATTTTAAAACAGAGTCGCCACTAATCAATTTTGGGTGGGTCGATTAGAAACCCAAGTGAAGTATTAGGAGAAACACTCGCTCTTGCGTAACCAAAGAAATTAGGATCGATGACTTGATTACACTAGTTAATCACTAATACCCTTTCGATACCTAATCTTGTTTAAACCCTAAGACTTTTTAGATTTTTGAGGGATTTTCCATACATTTGTGAAGGAAAAACATTTTTTGGGTCTTTTTTCTTTTTTTTAAATAAAAAGCATTTTTTTGGATTTTTGATCTTTTCTGAAAATAAAATCATTTTCTGAATTTATTCTAATTTTTTTGGCTTTTTTGTGTGGAAAATATGGGATATTTTTTATATTTTTTATTTTTGGAAAATAAATTATTTTTTATTTTTAATTAAAATATTATAATATAATTATAATATATTAAAAAATGACCCGGTCGGATCCCGGGTTGGGTTCGACCGGGTTGTCCACCCAAGACCGTTGCATAGTCCAGCTCGGGACTTTTATTTTTTTAAAAAAAACTCCAGGCCCATAACTAGAATAGGCACATTAAATCCAAACCCTAGCCCAGAAACAAAGGAACTGGGTCAAACAGCCCGCGAATTGACCCGGCTCCTTATCCGTGACCCATTTGATGAAACCTTAGGGTGCCGGGTGAATTGTCCGACCCGGCCGACCCGACGCGAAGCTACCAGCTTTCTTCATTAGTTTGCGGCGTCGAAGGAGGGACCGAAGGAGTGATGGCGATGCGGCGAGTAGGGACGGCGGTGGCTAGGTGTCAAGTGAAGAGGGAGGACGACCACGGCAACACGACCGGTGGTGGGCGTTAAGTAGTGTCGGACGATGACGGCAGCAGCTAACCTAGTTTTGAAGCAGACAGTGGCTGCACGATTCAAGCGTCCGGTCTAACATTGGGTCACGGCGACAGCGTCGGGCGGGAACGGCGGTAGCGTTCGACTAGGGCCACGGTAGAGCTTGATTGACTCATGTATTGACCCTCGGCCGACCGCCGCCCTCGGATCTTCAGATTTGGAACTCTCTCCTCTCCAACCCCTCTTCACGGATCTGGAACTCTCTCCTCTCTTCCGGCCTCGATCAAGCATGTGATTTAGGTTCGCTTGCCGCTAGCCTCCCTCGATGTCTCTCGGTGGGAGGTTGTTTAGCTTGCGACCCAATCCTTTGCCCCCATGCTCAATCTTCGATTCCTCCCTTGAAGTCTCTCAAGGGGAAGCTCTCGAGTTCGCTCACTTTCGATCTCTCTTCGTGTGTCCTTTGCTGTCATCGGGAGAGGCTTATTTATAGGCGAGGGGGCAGCCGGTCGACGGAGCTTCAACCACCATTCCTCGCACGCCGAACGGCCTCCACCGGCTAAATCAACATCCCATCTCGTCAAGGTGGCTCTAGCTAGGCCGCCTCGCATTGAAGACGTGTCCCTTCTACTTGCAGCGTCATATGTCAGCATCCTCTCCTCCCTTCCAGCATCGCGCGTGTTCGGTCATGCTGCTCGAGGAAGAAGACAACACGAGGAAGGAGACAAGCAGGAGAAGGGGGCTAATCCTAGCCGTGGGGGCCCGAGTGAGATAAAGGGGGTGGGCTCGAACTCCCACCTAACGGGCTGCCTTTGTTTTATTTATTTATTTTTTTTTTTTTTGTTATTTGTTTTTCTTTATCCAAAAAAGAAGGAAAATAAAAGAAATTACGGCCTAATTAAAAGCCTAATCAAGATTTTAAGTGTCAACAGCTGCCCCTCTTTGAAGTGAGTTTGCAGAGGTTGCATTCAAAGACAGACTGATACCTAAATTTTATCTATGCATATGCAATAGATTATATCTTATTTGGGACCAAGTGTCCTATGCAAGAAAGAGCAATATATCATTATATGTAATAAGACATATAAGAAGATACTTGTAATTACTTACCGTTCACGAGTAAGATAGGGTGTGAATCTCTAGCTTGGCAAGTATCAGGGCATCATCTTACCTGGTGACGTGAGGAGGCTGCTCCTCCAAGATCCGAACCTTTCTTCGGTTGCCTTGACGAGAAATTGTTTTTCCAAGACTTGAACCTTTCTTCGGTCGTTTGTTAGAGCAATAAGTGGTTTGCCTAGGACTTGAACATTTTTTCGGTTGCCTTGATGGGAAATTGCCTTTTAGGACCCAAACCTTTCTTTAATCACCTGTTAGAGCAATAAGTTGTTTACCCAACTTTTCTCGAGGGGGATGTACCGACCTTTCTTAGAGCATCTATTTGTTGGTGCTTGATCTTCATCAATGACACCGAATGGTACCCGACCTTTCTCGAGAGATGCGTCAACCTTTCTCGAGGCATCGATTTATGGGGTGCCTGACCTCTATCAAGGACACTGGATGGTTTACCCGACCTTTCTCGAGGATGCGTTGACCTTTCTTAGGGCATCTGTTTGTTGGGAGATACCTAGATGTTTACAAGTATCAAATGGGTACTTAGATGATCATAAGTACAAACTCTTGGAGGATACCTAGACATTCTCCGGTATTAAAGGGGTACCTAGATGAACACAAGTACTAAACTCTGGAGAATACTTGGACGTTCACAAGTATCGAAGGGGTACTTGGATGATAACAAGTACAAACTCTTGGAGGATACCTAGACGTTCACAAGTATCAAAGGGGTACTTGGATGATTACAAGTACAAATTCTTGGATGATACTTGGACGTTCACAAGTATCGAAGGAGTACTTAGATGATCACAAGTACAAACTCTTGGAGGATACCTAGACGTTCACAAGTATCAAAGGGGTACTTGGATGATTACAAGTACAAACTCTTGGAGGATACTTGGACGTTCGCAGGTATTGAAGGGGTACCTGGATGAACACAAGTACTAAACTCGAGTATACCCGGATGTTCACAAGTATCAAATGGGTAATTGGATGATTACAAGTACAAACTTTTGGAGGATACCTAGACGTTCGTAGGTATCGAAGGGGTACCCAGATGAACACAAGTACAAACTCATGGAGGATACCTGGACGTTCACAAGTATCGAATGGGTACTTAGATGATCACAAGTACAAACTCTTGGAGGATACTTGGACATTCACAAGTATCAAAGGGGTACTTGGATGATCACAAGTACAAACTCTTGAAGGATACTTGGACGTTCGCAGGTATCAAAGGGGTACTTGGATGAACACAAGTACTAAACTCTGAAGGATACTTGGACGTTCACAAGTATCGAAGGGGTACTTGGATGATCACAAATACAAACTCTTGGAGGATACTTAAACGTTCGCAGGTATCGAACGGGTACCTGGATGAATACAAGTACAAGCTTTGGGAGTATACCCGAATGTTCACAAGTATCGAAGGGGTACTTGGATGATCACAAGTACAAACTCTTGGAGGATACTTGGATGTTCGCAGGTATCGAAGGAGTACTTGGATGATCACAAATACAAACTCTTGGAGGATACTTAAACGTTCGCAGGTATCGAAGGGGTACCTGGATGAATACAAGTACAAACTCTAGGAGTATACCTGGACTTTCACAAGTATCGAAGGGGTACTTGGATGATCACAAGTACAAACTCTTTGAGGATACTTGGATGTTCGCAGGTATCGAAGGGGTACCTAGATGAACACAAGTACAAACTCTTGGAGGATACCTAGACGTTCGCAGGTATCGAAAGGGTACCTGGATGAACACAAGTACAAACTCTTAGAGGATACTTGGACATTCACAGGTACCGAGGGGGTACTTAGATGATCACAAGTACAAACTCTTAAAGGATACCTAGATGTTCGTAAGCATCGAAGGGGTACTTGAATTTAAATGTGATTCATGTATGACAATTTTCACAATTTTGCATCATTCGAATTTCACTGGGTAAGATTTTGAAAGACAACCTTCATTTAGAATGTAGATGTCTTGAGCATGTCGTATGAGGGACTTTCAGTTTGAAAGGACTTTCCACTCACTCTATTTGAAAAGGTTATCCTGACCATTGATGCAGGATTTATAAGGACTACACTTCTCACTGTCATCATGTTAGCGGGGTTCGAGTATATTCGCAAGCAGCATGACTTTATCAATGTGAAAGGTCTTTGTCGAAACCGTAATGAAGATTTGGTCATCGACTCATCAAACGGGACCATCAAAGTCGAAGCCGATGGACGAAATGTTGCACGATCATCTCTCGGGTTTACAAGTTAAGAACCCCGCAAAAAGAGATAGAGTAATCTTGCTTGTACTTCTTCGAGTGATGCTTATGTACATATGAAATCCTACATTAATTGAAGTGCCATAATTTGAAGAGACTTTTACAAAGTGGGAATGTAACGTAGACTTGGTTCACATGTAAGAGGGTGAGAGTTGGTGACTGTCTTGGCATTAGTCACCGGTCTTTCTTCTCTTTGTTAGATGAAGGCTCTATCAATCAAACCACAACAGCAACTTTTCTTGGGAATACAATTAACCGTATTTTTGGCTAGGGGGCATTGGCCTTGCTTTTACTAGGTACACTACCTTTTCATGCCCCTAATTTTTATTCTAATTTTTCATTTATGGGCATTGACCTTGCTTTTACTAGGTACATTTCTTTTTCATGCCCCTAGTTTTTTCATTCTTGCCGCTTAAGGAACCGATCTAGGCAAGTTCAGGCAAATGTTGTTGTTAGATTGTTGAGTCTTCATCTTTGCCCAACGCTCTTGATTATGCTGCTTGAATGGTAGTAATTTATGTTTTGCCTCCATGTGAGGGTAAAATTACATATTCAATTGGGTTGTATAATGAATACAAGTGCGCAGAGAAAGAATTGCTCTTTGTCATTCTAGGGCACTTAGATTAACGCGAGTGTTCATATGCAATAAAAACACTTGAAGATTGATGCAAGTGCGAGCAAGAAAATTTCTATCCCCTTTCTCACCTTGTGATGCACTTCACCTCCGATCTGCCCTAGTGTGGGGTGGTTCTTGACCGAGGGGGGATAGGACAGAAACTTCACCAGTGTATGGAGCTCAAAGAGGTGAGCAATGAAATGCCTCTCACTATTTTGGTTATCATACCATTCGTGAGAGAACTCTTTACCTTGTAGTCATGGAATCTTCTGCAATATCTCACAAGTGTATAGATGGGGGACGTGCGTAGGATATGGTTTACCTTTCATCATCCTGATGTGCCTCATCCAGCATGCTCGATCAATCTTATATCCTTCATTTAGCTATCTATTATGATAATCCTCAGTGGAATCAATGATTTAAACGGACAAAATCATCATGCAAAATTCATTTGGAAAAAGCATGCAGCATTTTAAATATAGGAGAGTTTGTACTCTCAAAACAAATGAATGGTTTTTACTCAAGAAACTCTATTAATAGTTTTAAGGGTGTTTATTTGGTGGAATTGTATTTACAAATGTGTTGAATTTTGAACATCAAAAGAGTTATTCACAAAGGGCTATTCACAAATGGGTGTTGATGGATTATCCCTATTGAGTAGGGAAATGACACAAGAAGGATCAGCTGGGGTTGGGAATGTGATCATCGATATGATGAGTGCTTTTGCTTTTTGCCCCTGCAGAAGAGAGGATGCAAAAATAGATCGATTGGTAAGGCCGAGTCGACGCGACTTGAGGCCTAAAAGGTTTCGTCATTTGCTTTAGTGATTACTCGGGACGCCATTTCGCTTAGGAGAGTTTGTCATGCCTCTCATTGATTTGTTATCTTTGTTTTTGACTATGACATCCTAGATTTTCGACTTTGCTTTCAATTCAATAAATCAAGCATTTCATCGACGCGCCTATAGGGCTGTTCTCAGAGCTGATTACTCTTGAGATAACTAAACTATATGGGAAAGCCAATAAGGATTTTAAGGCAAATAGACTTGAGGATTTGACTAGGAATCGGTTACTTGACCGTATTCATCCGCCGAGATCATTACAAAGACCGACGTAAATTGATTAGAGATCAGCTATAAGTCGGTTCGACTAAGATGGGTGGTTAAATGTGGGTGATCCCACTAAATTGCAAAATTCTCATCAATCGGCACTAGTTTGATTTTTCTATTGTTTTGGTATCATGTATCCATATTTGAATCCTCGAGATTTTCACGACCACTGAGAGTCGCCAATGTGTTGAGTGGGTTCATTGTGGCTTGAAGAAAATCGACCATGGGTCATTTGCCCTAAAAAGTTCTGAAAACTACCTAATAGCCTAAGTCACGCTAAAAAAGCGCCGAATGGAAATTAACTGTGAATTTGAGTCCAATTTCAGAAATTGAAGATTCTATCGTGTCACATTAAATTCTAGGAATGTCAACTTAGTCTCAGAAGATTTTTCTGCAACCCGAGACTTTTTGGGAAAAAGTCGGCATAAGGTCGTTTTTGTTCGAAAAAACCGGGATCGTTTTTAATCACACAATTGGGGTGCAAGATGTTTCAAGTGGTGAGGAAAAATACTAATTTAAGTATTGACTCAACAACGGAATTTATTGAAACCGAATGGGAATGAATTGAGCAAGAAACTAAGCCAATTGAGAGAGAAACCTATGAAATTCGTATGCCCCCACCACCCTCAACATTTGGACCAATTAAATCTTCTAGAATGGAGCATTGTTGGCTCGATGAAGGCCAAGGAAGCCATACTTGGCTAGGATGAGGTCAAGGGAACAAGCTTGTGGAAAAACAAGACAAGGTGGCCCCTTAACCTCATCTCTTCCCTCTCCTTGCTCCACAAGACAACCAGCCAGCAATCCTCCCTCTTGTTTGCCATTTTCAAACCCCAGCAGACCGGAGGAAACGCTGGAGCAGCCCGTCACGCCGTCGCACATAGCCGCCATCGCCGAAACGTCGTCCCAGCCTCTGTCCAATAGCCTGTAGAGCTCAACTGGAGCCTGTCCAGCCATCATGAGTCACTACCATCACCCCTCCCAACTGCCAAGCCATCCACCGGTCCACCATTGTCCTCACCGCACCAACCTAGCTTGTTTTCTTTTGTTTTTGCAGCCAAAATAGAAGTTGGTTTTGTGGGTTTCCAGCAAAGTGTGGGGCCGTTTTAAGGTGCTTCTAGGCCTTGAATCCTAGGCTCGCTTTGGAGAAAAGTGACCCTCGCTACGTTCCCGACGTTTTGATTCGAACAGATTGTTAAACGTATGAGTTTTACTCACTAAGCCTTAATTAGTATGTTAATTGTGCTTAAGAGTTGTTTAGGTTAACTTAAATAAGGATTAGTGATAAGCTAGGATGGTTAGATTAACCTTAGAATGGATTAGTGTAACTTAATTAGTGAGATTTGTACAATTGATGATGGATTAGTTAAATCTAGTGGAAATACTGTAGTTCGGATTTTTGGACCCTCACTATTTGCCATTTTTGTTGATCAAAATGGGTTGCGAATTTGAGGTTGATGTCCACTTGAGAAATGTTTTAGACATCCTTAGCTACAACATATATTTTTCTCAAGATTTTTGGGGACTTAAAAGAATGAGATATCAGCTCCGTCATTTTCAAACAGAATCTCAGTTTTTGCTGGAATTGGTAACCTTTTAAGATTCTATGGGATTTTATCAACTCTTAGGGTTCGAATTTCAAAATAATTTCTTCCCAAAAGTTTTTTTTCATATCTTCTAGTTTAACATAGTCAAATTTCAAATCAAATGGACATGTTTTGGGCCTCGGACCAAGCGATTTCGAAAAACAGTCTTTCTGGAAACGAACCCAGTTTTGGTGCTGGATTGAGCGATTAACTGGGCCGAATCTAGAAGAATCTGGTTAAGGTGTCTTCATCAAAAATGTTCGTTTATGTGTTACTACAACATATTCAAATTTGGGAATTTTCTGAACTTGTTTGATTAGATTTCTGGATTTAAACTTTGAGACGTGCGATTGGGCCTTTTCGCCGATTATGGCCGATTATGATATTGTGGTTTTATTGGTGCAATGCTTGCTGGTTTGTGCATATTTGATGATATGTTGGTTTGTGACATGCCTAGAGCTCATGCGTGATGATGCACAAATGGTTGTGCTATGGTAAAGGTTTATGGTCATGGTAAATAATGGCCATTGATGGGGGATATGTGTTATTGATTGCTTAATTGTGCAATTGATTGATAATTTATGCAATTGAGTGTATTGGTGAGTATGAGGATTTATCCCAAAATTTGATTAGTGTGGGTATAAATCTAAGATTTGCCGAGTGGGGCTGTGATACCACTAAATCTCAATAAATCGAATTGCCAAGTAAGGTCGTGATGCCACTAAGTCAAGAAAATCTACCGAGTGGGGCCGTGATGCCACTAAGTCTAGAAAGTCTGCCAAGTGGGGCCGTGATGCCATTAAGTCTAGAAAATCTGCTGAGTGAGGCCGTGATGCCACTAAATCTTTAAAATTGCTTAGTGGGGCTGTGATTTCCACTAAACCTAGAAAATTGTTAGGTGGGGCCGTGATGACCACCAAACATTGCAAAGATGTCAGTGGGGGCCGTGATGACCACTTAATCTAGGTTGTGCTTGTTAGGCTGTGGTTAAGAGTTGAAAATAAATAATCAAGATGACCGAGTGATGGTCTCGATAACATGTAATCGACCGAGTCGATCTGATTGATTGACTATTGTGATGATCAGTATTTGTGAATCTAACTGACTTGTAAGAAGGAACTGAGGCTAAGGTAAACCCTCTGACTCGTGTTGTCCTTAGGTGGCCTTTAAGGCGTAATTGATTTTCTAATCGAGTCTTAGGGGGTAGAACTTGCTGAGACATTATCTCATTGGTTATTGTATAACAATTTTTAGGTCCTTAGAGGAAGTTAGTGGAGGACCAAAAGCCCCGAAGTCTGGGAAGGTGGAGATCGAAGAATCGATGAACTTGTCTTATTAGGGAGTTATAGAACAATTCCCTTTTGTTAAGCCGATATTTTTGTAAATAGCCTGGCATTGTATATAAAGCTGTTCGTTTATAAAAATATTTTTTTTGGTTTGAAAAAGTTGGCCCTACTTTTCTATCCCATTGAATTGTTGTCTAGGGATTTTATATATGCTTCCGCATGCGCATTTAAATGAATGGGTTAGCGATGCGTCCAGGGACATCGCTATTTAATCGACCAATGAGGGATGGGCACGTGCTCGGAGGATCGGGGCGTGACATTGATAGTCAAGTGATCCTATAAAAGATAGGAAAGAACGTGTCACTCACGAACTCTCTCGGGAGTTAAACAACCGGGAGTGATACAACATTACCCTACCGGTTTAGATGATTGGATAGACCAGAGGCATGAGGAGGATATGAAATCCTGCATTTTCCACTCTGCCAGTTACTTGCTCTCTCATAATTTGTAGGCGCACAAGAAGCAAAAACTTTTTTATTAGTTTTTACATATGGCAACTAGTTGCCACTCCCGAGGTTCAAACCCCGATTGTGTCTGGACCACTTCATCCCCCATACCACTAGGCTAAGGCGTCGGTGGTGTCCGTAGGGCATTTCCTTTTTCATTTAACCAAACCGGCTTCTGAACGACACGTCCTTTCGTATAAAGTTAGGTAAATCGATATGAGTCACTTGATTTGCCCAAATTAACCATTAAGCTTGGTTCTTGAATCCCAATGTTTCTGTCAATTGGGGGAATATGTCAAAAACAAGTTTAGAGAGTGAGTATTGGAAACGATACCGAATTACCTTTCCTTAGAGTTTGTATTTGATGACTCCTAAGGATCTATGTATGTTGCTAACAGCCTCTTCATCTTGACTCAATTCGACATCTCTTTCGATTGGCCTTTCTCATTCGTGGCCATGTATACATGATTGATGGTTGTTGAATTATCTTCAATGCATTCCTTCTGTGAAATTTTTCTTATCTTTGAGCATATGAACATTAGCAGCATTGGGCAAAGTCATATACCTCAGGTTTCCATGGAATCCTATGCTTCTTGGCTCGTCAAAGCTGGAAGTCCCATGAACTCGTGACATCCCTTTTTGAAGCGAGATGATCATTTCTATTTGCCCTTGCTTTCTTAGAAGGGTGTCTTTGAATTTGGCGAGTTCACACGATGTGCCAGCTTCAAATGCCCCATGTCACACTAAGTCAAAGAGGATGGGGGCGATACTCTAAGACATGAAGTGAATAAGTCAGAAAAAACAAACATGATTTAACATCTCGTTTTGACAAAAGTTTTGGTAATGAAATGTTTTTGTTTTCAAAAGTATATATCTTTGGGGGAAGAAAGCATGAAGAAGCCTAGCCCTCGGTATTCTCCTTGGATGATACTTTCTTTTCATGGTTGGATAGCATCACCGAGTCGGTTTGGGATACCACCTCATGCTCTCAAAACAAAATATTAGAACTGTACATTAGATTACTAGAATGGAAAATGCAACAATAGCACACTAGACATAATAAGAAACACGAAATTATAAAAACAAGCAAAACTCGTGAAAACTCCCATGAAAAAGAGCACTTTGATGGTGCGGGCTCGAAATCAAGCTCCTTTGAGTTCCTCACCTCTAGTAGACTCGAAGTATTCACATGAGAGAACCACTTCATTGAAGCTACGAAAGTGTAACCCATGCAACCAACAACAATGCTTGCGAGGTAAAGCTCCTATGAATAGCTTTATCATTTCCTCTTCGGCTAGTTGAGAGTACGTTTGCATCATAAAGGCCTTCCACCTCCTTGCACATGCTTAGAAATCCTCCATTGGTTTTCTTCTGAAGTGAACCAAATTATCATAAGGTAGTTTAGTTCGAATCTGGTTTTGGTACTGATGCAGGAATATGGAAGACAGCTCATTCCAATCTCTTATGAGGTAAATATTGGTCGTGACGAACCATTGCAATGCATATCTTGTAAGACTTTCTTGGAAGGCTTGAATTATGAATGACATCAGGTTGTAGTACCGACTCATTTCTACGTGGAGATATTGCAAGTGGGCCACGGGGCAAGTCGTGCCGTTATACTTGCAGAGATTAGGTATCCACATTTCTCTAGGGGTCATGATCCTATGAGGGCAAGACGGACCTGCTGCGTCTTGGTTAGGCCATTTGTTTTCCCATTGCATATTTACTGCGGTGGTGAACTCTCGCTTCGTGGAAGCTAGACTCTCCCGAGATCATCTCATTGCTTTCTTCGGGTCAAAATCACCAAACGAGGATGAGGCATTTACATCATCCTCACGGTTAAGTGACAAGCTTAGCAATTGATTGGCAGACAAGTCATGACGGACAAAAGTTCCCCCTTCTAACGGGCTTTGGATCCTGCATGTGGGTGGGAGACAGTCATACGATGAATAGCTGATTTCATTTGTATAACATTGGTAGCCCTCAAGATTGTACCCTAGGGGATGCTCGAAGTCTTGGTATGGTGGCTCATTGGTTGTCAGGTTTTGCCTACATTTAGTGGCAGGCGTTGACTCGAACTACTTAAGCCTTTTTTTCTTGACTCCTGGTCAGGACCTTTTGATTAAAGCTCTTCGTTTCGCTAGCCGAATTTTTTCAAGGAGAGTAGGAGATGGTGGAGCTTCGCTCGCTAGGTTGATGGGGGTCGGCATTCTTTGGACCCTAGCTCTTGCGGTAAGCCTAAGAAGCCATCCCATCATGCTTCGGTTCGAGTAGTGTTGACTTCGTCTACAGGCTCTTTGCCTTTCCTAGTGGGAAGCTTCTCAGTAATAGGATACTGGTCGGTTGTCCATTTATTGTGCAATGCTTCATTGACATCTTCCTCTATGGGCAGCAAATCAAAATGGGCAGTTGGGCTCCTCCCGGACAAGGCATGTGTTCTTAAAAGCATATTTCCCCTTGTTTCTGTGACCATAGGCTCTTCATGCTCGCGACTATTGGCTCTTCGTAAGGTAGGGTGATGTCGACGTTGATGTCAACATCATATTCTTGGCGGAAAGTGTGAGTCGGTTCCCCCTGGTCCTAAGGAGACTAATTCTCCTAACAATGTACCATCGAAGGCGGAACCAATCAAGTTTGATTGGTAGCATTGAATCATCCTCTGGACCAGGTAGGCCTGCAAGTAGGTCTCTAGGCAAGAGATATCAGCATACCTTTCACATTCAGGTGCTTTGAGCTCTTCAAGAATCTTAACGCCAGCATAATTAGACAAGTCCATGGGATCTTGCCCCGTAGCTGGCTCAACTTCTTCATGATCTTTATAAACTGTCTATCGGGTTGGTCATCTTTTGGCAAATTTATGGGCGTCATGACGGTGTTTAAAGCAACTATGGAGCTAGGTTTAGCTTGAGTGGATTTCATTTACCTTGAGAGTTGTCAAAGAACAATGGACATCTGTCTTACGCCATCTTCAATGTTGGCGAGGTGATTTTGTACATCATTCTAATCGGGCCCCATAACGTGAGGCCATTTGCGGGTGGTTGGTAGCAGACAATTCATAATTACCCTGGCGTCGCAAAAACCATGAATGAGCACAAAAGGAAACAAAGATTGACCCATGACAATGGTCTAATTGCTTTTTATTTATCAAAAAAGGACTTTATAGACCGCAGACTTCTAACATCTAAAACTTTAAAATGACAAAACGAAATACTAGGTATTAAACAAAAGTCCCTAAACAATGGGATAAAACTTTCACAAAAAATAACACTAGAGGGCACATGACTATCATTTTATATGCGACAGGGGAGCCTTGTTCTTGCAAAGGTGCTTGCTTTCTGGACCGGCTTTAAGACGTGTATCCAACCTATTCCCAAATCCCTTTACATAAGCTCTGTTTGCTTGTACCGGCTAGTCTCGCTAATTAGGTGAGGGACCGATGGCTTCAATTTTGTCAGAATACGATGGTTGTGGATGTAGGACTCAGAGGCGTGGTGGGCTTTTTCCTATCCCTCAAGCCCTTCACGTACCATGATTCTTTTGTGCTGGCACTTGCTCCATGTTTCCTCGATAATGGCAATCTTGAATGCGTAGTCACGATTTTGATGGGTGAAAAAGAGTGGAGAGATTTTCGTCTTGAAGGGCAGCATGATCTCCTAAAGGGCTCCATACTTGTCGTGCCACCCAATATGGGAAAAAGGAAATGGCGCCGGTGAGGTCGAGCAACGAAATTGGATGGTAGCATTTGTAAGTGAAGGGAGCTCTCTTTTCATGGAACCAACCAGCACACCATTGGAATGCCTCGGGAGCCACGTCTCTTAGGAAGTTTATCCAATTTAAATAGCTTTGATTGGGAATATATTGTCCTAAACCATAAATTTCTGTAATGGATTTTCGAAATCATTCGTTTTAGACAATCACATGAAGCATCGAAATTTGCTTAGGTGAGAAAAGAACCAGACCTGTAAAATTTCTAGGGAGACCCGCATGATTTTTTTTTTTTTTGTGTTTTCTTTAAAACGATTAAGGGACAAGAATGTTTTAGTTAAAATCATATTGACATAATTTTGCCCCTTAAGATCTGATCAACTATCCATGCTATCCTGGGACTTATGACGTTTCTTTGATGAGGGAAAATGATGAATCCAAAAAGGCCAAGAGGAAAATCTCACTTTTTTGGGTCATGGGTTGATTTTCAAAACAGGTAGTCAAAAATGCTAGTGGGCAGGTATTATGGTTGTTTTCAAAAATTTGCCTCATAACGTGGACTTCAGTTCTTAAAAGTCACACTAACCCACACAACGGGATAATGCTTGTTGATGGTCTAACAAGCTTATTCTCGAGAGGCATTCTAGTGATGATACTATATTCTTCCAGACTTGAGGTTAGCTCGAAGGTACCAAACATAAAAGTAGTCGTCTTCGGGCACCAAAAATGTGCTATGGCCTGTATGACTTCGAGATGAATAGGGATCTGGATTAATGATAGAAGATGACCGACTTTGGCTTTCACGCACTCTTGGGCATACTGGTCCAATTGACCCCACCATCGAAGAGCTATGCTTTGGGAGCAGGAATAAACTGGATATCATCTTCTCCCATCACATATAAACTATGACTAAAAAAACCTACCCTAAATTGCCATGGGCTAATTAAAATGACTTAGTAAAAGTAAAGAAATTACTTTGCTTTTAAAGAAAATGGCAAGCACAGAGACATGCGCATGGAACGTGCGACTCAATTTCTAACTGTGAAGGCTTGTTGAAATTAAAAAGGCATTTGCCCATCGCAATCTTGCGTCGGTAGTGTACCCTCTTAACCTCGGCTAGAGAAATTCGGGGAAAAGAAATGCAACCTCTACAACACAATCTCACATTCGAGGCCGTATTTTTCCTAATACCATCCTAAATATCCTATGGCGGCCTAGATCCGCGGCCGAGTTGTGTGTGCTAGGTGTAGTGTTAAAACAATACAGCATGCCTAGTAGTTTATAATCACAAAACATTATGAAAAATAAACCTCTAAGCTCGACCTGCAAAAAAAAAAAAAAAAAAAAGTCAAAGAGTTTAAACAAGATAAAACGGCTTAAGTCCTCAAATCGTCCCTAGTAGAGTCGCCAAGCTGTAGCGACCTCTTTTTTTTGGCATCCGATCGGGGTGGGCTCTTGCGAAGGCTCATGGTTCGGCTAGGTTTATTAAGCGTGGCCCGGACTCTCCCAAGTCCACCAATTCACGACTTAATAGTTCAAGTTTTTAACCCGTCAATTAATTTTAAAATAGAGTCGCCACTAATCAATTTGGGGTAGGTCAATTAGAAACCCCAAACGGAGTATCAAGAGAAACACTCGCTTCTGCATAACTAGAGAAATTAGGACCGGGGACTTGATTACACTAGTTAATCACTAATGCCCTTTAGGTATCTAATCTTGTTTAAACCCTAAGGCTATTTAGATTTTTGAGGGATTTTCCATGCATTTGTGGAGAAAAACATTTTTTGGGTCTTTTTCTCATTTTTTTGACATAAAAAGCATTTTTTTGGATTTTTGATCTTTTTCTGAAAATAAAATTATTTTCCGACTTTCTTTTTGATATTTTTGGCTTTTTTTTTGGAAAATATGGGATATTTTTTATATTTGGAAAATAAATTAATTTTTTTATTTTTTAATTAAAATATTATAATATAATTATAATATATTAAAAACGACCCAGGTTGGATCCTCGAGTTGGGTCCTACTCCGGGTCGTCCACCCGAGACCCATTGCGGGCCCGGCTCGGGACTTTTCTTTTTAAAAAAAGCTCCAGGCCCATAACCAAAATAGGCCCGTTAAGTCCAAACCCTAGCCTAGAAATAAAGGAATCGGGTCGGGACAGTTTTGCAAATTGACCCGGCTCCTTATCCGTGACCCATTTGATGAAACCCTAAGGTCTTTGGGTGATTTGTCCGACCCAGCTTCGACCCGATGCGAAGCTACCAGCTTTCTTCATCGGTTTGCGGCGTCGGAGGAGGGACCGAGGAGTGACGGCGACGCTGCGAGTGGGGACGGCGGCTTCTAGGGTTTCAGGTGAAGAGGGAGGACAAACTGCGACAACATGATCGGCAGTGGGTGTCGGGCAACATTAGAGGATGACGGTGGCATGGCGGCATGAAGCAGCTGGTCTAACATTGGGTCACGGCAACAGCGTCGGGGCGGGAACGGCGGTAACGTCCTACTAGGGCCACGGCGAGCTTGATCAACTCCTAGATCTAACCCTCGCCCGCCGCTGCCCTCGGATCTTCAGATCAGGAACTCTCTCCTCTCCAACCCCTCTTCGTAGATTTGGAACTCCCTCCTCTCTTCCGGCCTCAACTGCTTGCAGATCTAGGTTCGCTTGCCACCGGCCTCCCCCGATGTCTCTCAATGGGAGGTCGTTTGGCTTGGGACCCGATCCTTCGCCCCCGTGCTCACTCTTCGATTCCTCCCCTGAAGTCTCTCAAGGGGAAGCTCTCAGTTTGCTTGCTTTTGATCTCTCTTCATGTGTCCCTTGCTGTCTTTGGGAGATGCCTATTTATAGGCAAGGGGGCAGTCAATCAACGAAGCTTTGACCGCCGGTCCTCGCACACCAAATGGCCTCCACCGGCCGAACCGGCATCACATCTGTCGAGGTGGCTCTAGCTAGGCCGCCTCGCATTGAATATGCGTCCCTTCCGCCTACGGCGTCATACATCATTGTCCTCTCCTCCCTTCTAGTGTCACGCGCGTCCGGTCTCGACGTGTGCTGCTCGAGGAAGAAGACAACCCAATGAAGGAGACAAGCAGGAGAAGGGGGGCTGAGCCGGGTCACGCGAGCTGGGCAGTGGCGGGCCCTTGCAAGAAAAAGGAGGGGCTGGGCTCAAACTCCCAGCCCGACACCTTCGTTTTTTTCTTTTGTTTTTTTATTTTTTTTGTTGTTTTTGTTATTTTTTTCATTATCCGAAAAAGAAGGAAAATAAAAGAAATTAAGGCCTAATTAAAAACCTAATCAATATTTTAGGTATCAACAACGTTGAGGGATGCTCGAAGAGGACGACCTCCTCCCTCCTTATGTTGACCTATTGACCAGCGGACCCAGTCCACTTTTTTCTCTCTCTTTTTTTTTTTTTTACTCTCGTCTCCTCTGTATCATGTCTCTCCTCAATTGTGCGTGGCCCCCTTTTTATATGCAAGCACGAAACACCCCATCAAGGAAAGAAACTGTGGTAAAATATTATAAAATCTTCGCTTTTGTTTTTCTTTCCTCTTTGGGGTGCACTCGAAATCTGCAACTTTCACATTTTCAAACAAAGAATATATCACGCCATATATGTTCCTCACTAACCGACTTTGCCCTAATACACCTTCCTTCTATTTTTCAATCCTTATTTTTTGATATATTGCATGAATATATAAAACGTCAACTACCATATCATCCTTCCTTTTCATTGGTCAAATTTTCTTTTTATGCTCTTGAACAAATATTGACACAATATTTCTCTTGGTCTTGTTCCATTGTGAATTTTCCCCCAAATATTTGACAAAGATATTCATTTCTTATTTGAAATAAAGAAATATCACATCAAAGAATAGAATACCTTCATATCTATTAAGCTTAAAACCATTTGTTCGAGTCCATTCACCATCATTGATTCAATGCGAATGCAATGATAAGAAAAATAAATACATCTAAAATTATATTCTATGCAATTAATATTATATTTTTAGGGCTTAAAAATTAATCCCTAATTTTCTATGCAATGAATAAATGACTAGGTTGCCAAAATTTAGGTGTCAACCGTTGGAAATTTCCTATAATATTGGCTTACATTAATTAATTGATTTTCTATTTTAAATAATAGGATCAGGATATTCCAATATTTGTTGAACCCTATAGTGATCTAATTAAATTGGGTGTTGGCATCTATCAATAATGGGCCTAGTTGAGCAGCAAAGTGTAGGCAATTGTGTTTGACTGAAGCCCATAATGGGAAGGGCCTAGTCGACACGCTGTTGATTAGGGTTTGCTAAGTCCCCTCTCTAGCCTATAAAAGGATAGGTTATACCTATCAGTTGCTTTGATCTCATTGAAAGCTGCTATATCGAAATATGTCATAGAGAGGAAGATCTGGCATTCCGATAGATCCCTGATTATCAAAGTGATCTACTTTTCTGCAAGTGAAGCAATGGCTCAAACAGGTACGCTTTAATTCCGCTGTATTTATTAATCTCGGTGTTTTATAATCATATATGGATCCACGATTCTTCATGATTGATTAGTTGTTCATGAGAATAATTTTCTACATGTGGTATCAGAGCAGGTCATATATGATTTTAAAACCCAATTTTTTTTTTTTTTATAACAAATCTGGTATGTTGTTTATCGTGTTTGTTCCTTTTGGTTTTGAACTTTTATCAATTTGTGATTGACAATTTCTTATGCGACTTTAATCAATCAAAGTATTTTTTTTTTTGGGTCAAATAAAATCAAAGTACTTATTAAAGAGGTAAAAATAACGCATTAGAATGGAAGAGATAAGTTATGATGATGATATGTTTGATTTCTTGGATGATCATTGTTCTGCAATTTCGGATCTACGATGGACCTCTCTATGTATATGTCTGGAAACGAGCTAGTAAACAAGCTTTTTAGTGTTTGATGTCTTCACAACATTCGAAGTCGACTTAAAGAGCTTTCCAATGAACCATAGAACGCCCCAATCCAGTGTCGGTTGCTATCCAAAATCATCGTCCAAAGTCAGTTCAGTAATCTGTAATAATGTTCTGTTTAGTTCTGATATGCATGCTGTCCGCCTGTTGCTTTTGTCGATTTTTTTTCCAATTTCCGTGTTGAGATCTGGAGGTCGACTACTTCATGAAAAATGTTCATATAGGTCCTAACTTCAACATATAATTTTTTTTTGGATTTTTTGGAGCATGATTAGTGGATGAAAACCTTTTGCATAGATCAATCAATTTTGAAACTTTAGAACTTTTGTTCTACATGTTCCCACCATATATAATTTGTATAATTTCATTGAGAATTGAGTGAGAAAAGTTCTCTCCTTTTTCAAGTTGTTGCGCTGGTTCACTGCTCTATTCGCTTTGCTTATAGCTGAAGTGGTTGTGTTTGTCAAGACAATTTGTTTAGCGCTTATTGCTTCCTACATCGCAATCATTAAAATCCTATAGCAGTACAGGTTTTATTCAACTGGAAGTTTCTTGAGCAATATTGCCCAGCTCTTCCTCTTTTGGAGGGAAACCAACTCACCATTATTACCACTATTCAGCTGTCCGAAAGCAACTTTCCTCTTAATTTTTTTTTATCACGTATGTGTGGATTTTATTATTATATTCATGGGGATATTTATGTATTGAATTTGGTTTGGGGCTTATGTGATGCTGATCTCTTAAATACTAGAAGGACATGAAAATTCAACGATGCAAATGCAGAGCCTCTGGATGGGGTGGAACTAGAGATACTTCTTTTCAATTGTATCTTATCCTGCTGTTTTTTGAGGTTTAGAGGTTCTAGTATTGTTTATTATTGTTTGATTTTTTGAAGATGAGTAGCAGAAGATTGAAGCTACAAGACAAGAACAATAATTTTTTGAAGCTTGGATATGGACGATTTAGTTCTTTTTTTCTTTTCTTTTTTTTTCTTCGATTAATTTGTCTTGGATTTTGATTGGGTGCAAGAGTGTCTTATTTATTGAAGCACCATGGAGATTGATTAAGATCCCCAATCGAGCCACTAGCCCCACGCATACGGAATGGTGCATGGGGATGTGTTTAGGGTCCTCTGAGACCCGTTTTGTTTCAATTTTTTTTTAATATGCCTAATTTTTAATTTATTGTTTTTTGGTATGGTAAATTTTAATTTTGGCATATTTAAATATTTATTTGGAATTATCTATTGTTATCCATATTTAATTCAATGAAAAATAATTTTGTGCCTATATTTCCAATTTTTAATTTATGGAAATTTATTATAGGGTATGAGGGATAGGATAACAATATCCACTTTCCCTAAATTAGTATAGATTATCTATACTTTCTTGTAGAAATAAGCACATAAAATTGTGGCAAAATTTGTTATTTGATAAATGTAATATGATCTTGGGAAGCACATGTTGTAAAGTGCTTCATATTATTTGATGAATTTCGGGCATAAATTTTATTGAAGTTCATTATTGATAAAAATTAGTATATACAATCACCTGCCCAAAGGGGGTTATTGTGTATATTAATTTGAAAATCGCATGTAGATAAATTCCAACATTGAAAGATGGGGATGTATGACTCAAAAGATTTATTTGCCCAAATGGGATAAATTTTGAAAGTTATGTGTAATTCCCCTCTATATTGATATATTAGAGTTGAAAGATGGGGATGTATGACTCAAAAAGATTTATCTACCTAAAGGGGATAAATTTTTGAAAGTTATGTGTAATTCCCCTCTATATTGATATATTAGAGATGAATGATGGGGATGTGTGACTCAAAAGGTTTATCCGCCTAAAGGGGATAAATTTTTTAAAGTTATGTGTAATTACCCTCTATGTTGAGATAATGGAGATGTATAATTTATAGGATTTGTTTGCCCAAAGGGGATTGATCCTTGAAGATTATATGTAATTTTCCTTTATCGTCTCTATATATTGATATCACAGAGATATATAATTTAAATGATTTGTCTCATTCCAAAGGGGACGGATCACCGACAATTATGTGTAATTCTCCTTGTTATCGTTTCATAATCTTCATGTTGTGGAAAATAATGGTACATTATACACTTGCCCAAAGGGAAGTTTGTGATGTGCTAATTATTTTTGTTGAAATACTTATTACTTATAATTGATCTTATTGCATTATATGTGACGACACTACAGCTGTGTTTTATTTTAAGAATGACAAGATTATCAATGCGTCTAGACACATGGAGATCAAATATTATACTATCAAGGACTTGGTCAAAAAGTGAGACATTGTGATTGGGAATATTAGAATTGAGTCTATGTTTGCTAATCCTCTAACAAAGACTTACGATTTATTTTGTTTAAAGAACATGTAAAGAATATGGGTGTTTTAGAATCTTTTGATTTCTTTTGTTAATGGGTGTTATGTAGTTTGTATTTCTGGATATTATAGTTATATGCGACTGATAATACTTTTATGATGTCTATTAAAGAATTTATTTTCAATGATTGTTGTTATTAATTCTATTGTTATCATTTCTCCTGTTGACTAAGAAATGGAAGTATAAAATAGTATCTTTAAACAAATTTTAGTTTAAAGATGACTGGATGTCACCGATTATGAGATCTCATGTTGGATTGTGACATAATTGTGCAATTTTATGTTGTTTAGAAATCGCACTAAGGCAATTTCATGTTGTTTAGAAATTGCGTTAATGCAGTTTCATGTCGCTGAGAAATTGCATTGAGGACCGATAAGAAATAGTGTATATCTTGATCACATATTGGCACTATTTCTTACTACACTACTAGGCCCATCATCCATGAAAATATAATGCTTATTATATGTGATTATGGAAGGTCTTGTGTTGTGGTATTTTCTTAACACATTGATCTCTATAGTCCTATAATGAGGTTATATAGGATTGGATTGGTTTTAAGATGTCGTTATTGGAATATCATTTTTTTTTTTTTAAGTTGTGGCCACATAAAATAAAATTTTCAGTTATTAACCCGATAGTGTCGTTTTCAATATAAAATATTTTCAAAATAAAATAAGTTAATTAATGTAGCCCAAGTGGGAGAATGTTGGAAATTTCCTATAATATTGGCTTACATTAATTAATTGATTTTCTATTTTAAATAATAGGGTTAATGGATATTCCAATATTTGTTGAACCCTATAGTCATCTAATTAAATTAGGTGTTGGCATATATCAATAACGGGCCTAGTTGAGTAACAAAGTGTAGGCAATTGTGTTTGACCAAGCCCGTAATGGGAAGAGCCAGTCAACACACCGTTGATTAGGGTTTGCTAGGTCCCCTCTCTAGCCTATAAAAGGATAGGTTATACCTGTCGTTGCTTTGATCCCATTGAAAGCTGCTATATCGAAATAGGTCATAGAGAGGAAGATCTGGCATTTCGATAGATCCCGATTATCGAGTGATCTACTTTTCTGCAAGTGAAGCAATGGCTCAAAGAGGTACGCTTTAATTCTGCTGTATTTATTGATCTCGGTGTTTTATAATCATATATGGATCCACGATTCTTCATGATTGATTAGTTGTTCATGAGAATAATTTTATACATCAACAACTTGATAGATACTTAATAAGAAAAAGTTATGGAGTCATATACTAATTTAGGTTGATAATCTCTAAAAAGAGTTAGTAAATTTGACCGGTAGCCAATCAACCTATCAAATTAATATTAAATAACTCAACAGAATAATAAAGTTTGTAAATTAAGAAAAAAAAAAAGTAATTAAGAATCGATTAATTTCAAAGAAATATACCCAGGTGGTTTTATGTAGTTTATTGACAAAAGATGATTATATGCGGTTTGATTAGGCCAATCTATATCAATGGTAAGTTTGTAAATTGTGGTATGCTTTCTTTTTAGAAATGATTACATCGTTTCCCAAAATAAGGTGTTCCCCACACTAATGTCAATCCTGAGTCCTCCACAGCGTTGAAAGCGAGAGGCCAAAGTACAAAAAACGTTGGAAGCTGAATCGAAGTGAATGGACCCACGTTTTATTTCTTAAATGTTTCCTCTCCCGTGGGAGGACTGATTATCGGAAAAAGGTTATTTGTTTCTCACTCTTCCTCTCACATCCTTCTGAAGTCTCTCTCACAAACCCAAACAAGATTTTCTGTAGGAGAGGAGAAAGTACTGCAACTTCAGAAAAATCAGCAACTTTCGTCGCCATTATATTTTGATGTAAGCTAGTATGTAATGAATTTCGAATTTGTCATCAATTTTCTGTCTCTGATGGTATTATATCTGTCTAATAATAACGCGTACTATCTTCAGTTTTTCTATTTTAGTAAAAACTGAGACACGGAAGGAATGGAGGGAATGTCTCCACATCTGAAGAAAATATGGGAGGAATGGGAAGTGCGAGCCATGGTCGTCCTCAGCCTCACCATTCAAGAGCTGCTCATCGTCCTCGGGCATCACTGGAAGTACCAGGCCGACATATGGCTGAAGGGATTGGTCTGGTCGTCCTACTTGGTGGCGGATACAACTGCGATTTACGGGCTTGGCAAGATCACAACCCAGCTCAAGCAAATGCCACGCGGCCAGGGACTGGACTGGAATGCCTAGATGACCGCGTTCTAGGCGCTGTTCCTGCTAGGGGTGAGCGGTTCCCGGTTCCGGTTCGGTTCCGTCTGGAACCTGGAACCTACCCTCGGGTACAGGTTCCTCAATTTTTGGAACCTAGAATCTACCCGTCAGAACCGAGAACCTGGAACCTACCCTGTCACAGGTTTCGGGGTCGGTTCCAGGTTCCAACAGGTTCTTTTTTTTCATTTTCATAGTGGGCGCGAATATCCGGAAGCCGAAATAATTCAATAGTTGGCCCTCCATTTTCAGTACCTGCCAATACACAGCAATGTGAATCTTTTACATCCAAATAGACAACTAATTTCATAGTTTTCTAGAGAAAACATTGTCTAATGTATAATTTGGTGATTCCTTATCGTTAATGTGTTTCATAATAATAACTACAGGCGTGTTGTATGAGCATAGGCTCTTGGCATTTCGCTCTTGACTAGTGAGCCGTCTTCGCAATTTACATATTACTCGGGGAAGAGAACGTGAGCCCTCAACTGCTCCTTTCTTTTTTGGATCTGACACAGGAAAGTAGAGAAGCAAAGGAAATTGAGAACAAACTGACGTTAACAAAATCACAAACACAAAGAACTAATTACACAAAAATGCTTTGAAGGGCTTTTCAATTCGCATTCGAGTGTACTCATTTGCCGGTGGCCACAACGACCATGCTGAAAAACTAAGCAAAGAATTAGTTCACGAGATTGAGACCAGTTCATAGCACCATCAATCATTCGTGCAGAGTCGCATATTGGTCTCAAGCAACATACCATATGGAAGCATCTCCAGCTAGTTCTGCCTATACGGTATATTGTGGGAGAAGCAATTGCATGGACTCTTGTAAATCCACTTCATTTTGCAGTTAGCACATCACAAATAATTGCAGTCACAGAATATCAAAACATGATACTTTATATCTTCAAGTTATCTCGTATGCTACTCAAGATGAACCATAGCTCTATTTCATCAAATCAAAATCGAACATGAGCGAAGATAATAGGGGAAAATAATCTTTCTTCATTCTCTGGTATAGTAGCCAAACAAGCGATAAAAGTTCACCGTTATCGCTATCACCTTGCAGCCTTTGATCCAGCTAACAGAATGATCCAGCACAGTATCACGTTAGCTCACAGATCCAAAAATAGAGAGCTTCTCTTTTACCTCATTTAGCTCGTCTCTTAATTTCTCTATGCAAATCTGGCAATCCACGACGAATCCGTTAGTAGCTTCTTTAAAATCCTTCATTTCGCTGGTCTGCGCTCGGTAGAATCCGTCCTTCTCCTTCTCCGCCTCCTCAAGCTCCTCCACCTCGCACTTCAACTCCCTAAAATCAAGCATAAATAAGCCATAACATGCGACCAAAATCTTATGATGACAAGTCTATGCTTCACCTCGTCGCTGGACATTGTTGTCGTACTCGGCATCGAGAGCGGCAATCTTAGATTCGAGAGCCGAGATCTTCAAGCTCGGGGCCAGGCTCCACTCGAGCCTCAAGCACCTCTCTTCCATCGACCCGATGGCCGCGCGCTTCGACTCTAGGACCAGCGATTTGGCGGCATGCAGCTCTCTCTCTTCGCCTGCAAAAATTTCCAGCACCTCTCATCCGCTATCGATCCAAACCGATCGCCTCGTGAAGAAAAGTTCGAGAGATCGCGTCGCGGTGGAGTAGACCTAGAGGAGAGAGAGGCGCTGGTTCCCGGTCCGGTCCAGTTGTTCCAGCCACTCGCCGAACGCCGCGGAGAGCGACATTTCGCACGGACCGGAAGCTAATCTCGGGCGGCGGTGGCAAGAGGTGGTGACAAGTGGCTTGGGGACGGCGCGGTGGCTCACACGCGGCGAGGGGCGGCGCAGACGACGCGACAGCTCGTCGGGCTCAATAGCGAGACGGCTTGTCGGATGAGCAGTGGGTGGTGGTGGTTCGGTGGCCAAGAGGTGGTGGTGAGTACTGAGTAAGGCGTGGGGCGGCGGTGTGGTGGTGGGTGAAGCAAAGCCCAGCAAGAGGAGGAGGAAGAAGAAAAAGAAGAAGAAGAAGGGGTAGGGTTTTGGCCAAGAGAGGAGGAAAGAGAAGAGAGAAAGAGAAGAAAAGAAAAAGTTGAGGGGGCAAGAAGTGACGTGACGAGGGAAAAGGGGAGAAAAGAAAGAGAGAGAGAGAGAAAAGAAAGGGAAAGGGGGAAGAATCTGCAGGGGGAAATCTTGCGGAGGGACGTTAGAGTTTTTTTTTTTTTAATTATGACGGTTCGGTTCGGTCCCAGTTCCCTTTTCTGGGAACCGGAACCAGGGGCGGGAACGCGGTTCCAGAAAAAGGAACCGAGAACCGGAACGGTCTCTTTAGGAACCGGGAACCGAACGGACCCTCTTCCGGTTCGGTTCCCGGCTACCCGGGAACCGTGCTCACCCCTAGTTCCTCCCGCTTCATCCGGTGGTCCTGACACCAACACGGCCTATGCCCTTGTGGACAACAAGCTCTGGTTGAGGCATTTGTTTGGACTCATCATGCAAATGGTCGGAACGCTTTTCATCTTCTTCCAGGCGTCGACGGACTCCATCCTCTTAAGGCTTCCACTTCTCATGATTGTCTCTGGCATCATAAAGTACAGCCAAAGGGTTTATGTCCTCTGGGCTGTGAGTAGTGAGAAGTTCAGGGACTCAACCCCTGACCTTTCTCCTCGTTTCTCAGAGATCCTAGAGGAGTATGAGTTTGCTGAGAAAACTCATACCAAATTTTGAAGTTGACAAAACTTTCTAGCTCTTATTCTTATTTTGAAGAATAGTATGTTTCTAAAGTTATATCGTAGACTCTTGTCAAAGTCTATTCATTCCATAAGTATTTCCCACTCTGACACAATCCAGACTAAAACCGTGTTTAGAACGAAGATAAAATTAGACTCAAATTTATTGATCTTGCGACAAGGATTCAAGCTAACATTATCAGAGGTGAAGAAGGCCAAGGGCTATGACATCATGCCGCATGAGGTTATTGAGGTATTTTGAAGACGGATGGAGATCTTTCATCTCCTGATGAAACGCTCTTATGACATGAATTGAAGAAGAAGCGCGAACAGGGCGGGGAAAATAGTAATTGCGGCCAGTCTTTGTTAGATGCAGCCAGAGGCACACTTGAATTTTCCAGCGCCTTTATGGGGACGAAAATCTTTTGCCTAAAGCTATGAGTGAGCGCAACCGGGCCAAGTTGGCAGTAGCCAAAGACCTTGTCGGCATTTTTCGACGCCTTTTTGCAGATCTCGTGTTTAGCTTCCAGGACCTCAACACTAGCCTGTTAATTCTCAAGGATAAACATTTTCACGTGGTATTCAGAGTTATCGTGATTGAACTGGGATTCTTGTATGATCTGCTCTACACAAAGGTGATGGCGATCCACAATCGATGGGGCTTTACTCTCCACACCGTGACTATCCTATTCACCGGCATGGTCTTGGTGCTTTTTTCCTTGTTAGAGATGGACAAATCCTCAACCATTTGCAACACCTATGTGACCTTTTTGTTAAGCTGGGTTGCCTTTCTCCTGGAGATTTATGGGTTATTCATGTTGGTGTTTGTTTTGATAAACAAGCATACGCGCATAAGTAATTAAGATCAAAGTCTGATCGCAACGGAAGTAAAAACACATACATGTGTTTCTAAAGCATTTTCGTGCATTTTAACAAAAATGCATAGAAGAGCTAAAGGGACTAATCATATTAACATTGTACCGTGCTCCAAATTTTGTTCAGAAGTTTCCTCGGGTTCTCAAGCACGAACGTCTTATGCCCTCTGGTAGCATTAGTTCTAACATTCTTGGATTCTTGACCACGAACATCTAACACCTTCCAATAATATTGGTTCTAACATTTTTAAAATGCAGAATGTCTGATCTCTTTGCAAGCTCGACGTTCTTCAGATCTAGCCCCACAAGTGTCGGACCTCTAGTTCGGACACACCACCAATTCTCACGTTAAACAAAAGAGAGAAATTGAGAGATCTCACTACTACAATTGTGCTAGTAATTGTTCTTGTGTGAGTGATTTTGTTGATCAGTATCAGCACTCTCAATTATTGATTGTCGATTGTCAATCGTCAATCATCCGGTGATCTACTCTCTGTATTACCTTTTATAGTTAGTACATATCACATTTAAATTGGCACATTAACTCTAATTCGTTTTAGAATTAATTCAGCTGTAACTCTTGATGGATGTAAGTTTTGATACCATTTCAAACACTAATTCGGGCATTAACTATGTAACTATTGTAGAGCATCATTCCAGACATTTATTTATAACTATTACAAGTCTTTATTCTGGGTATTAACTTTGTAACTATTACAAATATTCAATTTGACCATTACTTTTGAAATTGTTTCAAAGCATTAATTGGTCATTAAACTGCCCATTTATTCTAAAACTATTTCAAATTATTAACATGATCGTTTGATTTGCCTATAGAGTTTGAAACCCGCCTTAGACTTTGTAAACTCTGAAGCCCCTTCATCAGAACTTTTATTTCTAGCCCGACTCAATTTGATTGGCTCAATTGCAAACACATTTACAATATTCTCTCTCTCGTTCAAACATCATTCTAATTGGTTATGGCGTGTAATATCCCTAGGTTCATCACTGAACTGGCAGCAGGACTTGTACTAACACATTAGCATAACTAAGAGAACTGATTGTCAAGATCAATCTCTTGTTCCTACAAACCATGAGTGACATCTAACAATATATCATGGCTACCCAGATAGTTAAAATGTTTTTAGAACATAATGGACCTGTTGGCTTTGATGACCGTGCAATTCGATCCTTCTGTCTCACCATGTCTCGATCAAACAAAAGCCATGGAACTATTGGTCAAGCCACCAATTCAATCATATGCCCAAATCTACTTGACATGAATTTATTCGAGATATGAACCATTCATTCTCGATTACAACCCCAGCCAATGATTTCAATACAATATCACAATTAGATTGTATAGGACATAAATCTTGTATATCCATATATAACAAGAAGACAAATTCCATATTACGCACACGTGCGCCTTCATATGTGAACAAATTATGACTATCAAGTACAGAGACAGTTCGACGAAGCGTCAATATGTGCACTTGTGAAACCATGGTCATCCAACATACAAGTCAGCATCGTACCTCGGTCTAAGGATCTTACACCTAACCAAAGCATGAATAATCAGACATTGACCCTACTAAAAGCTTCCATGTCGCCAATTGTTCAATGTATGTCACGTTCAATGAACTTGTCCAAGACAAGTACCTGTGTTCTAGCTAGAATATCATAATACTCAATGACTTATGACTCATCATCCCCTCAAGTATCCAATATTGAATGGGCAGAAAATTCAAGAGGCCCTTCAATGGTAAAAAGAAGCAAATAGAAAATTAAAGGTTAAACAAAGAAACTATTCAAACATTCAAGCAATTTATTGAATATCATTTTAATCAGAAAAATTAATACAATCAAAATTGCAAGTTGTGGGATTTAATAGTATAGGAGTTGGACTTGTTGGTTAATGTCTTGTTGAGTTCTCTGTTAGAGAAAACTCCTATGATGTTTTGAAGTTGACAAAACTTATCTAAGTTCTATTCTGAAGATTGCTAGACTTCGTGTCAAAGTCTATCTTACATCGAAGTCTACCCACTCTAACAAATTCCGATCGAACGCAAGTGAAGAATGAAGACGGAATCAGACTCAAAATTATCTTTCTTTCTTCAAGGCTTCAGTTCGTACAAGATACGTCAAGCTTTCTAGTTGGCAATATCACCTACCATATTGGTTATCTTAATTGGAATTGATTTGGAAACAATTAATTGTCACGGATAGCAAGCTTATTTAGAAAAAATCTACTTATGAAAACCAAGATCCTTATTGTATGGGTAAACAAGGATTGACGGACTTTCATCACAATCTTCAAATGGCTCGAGATCTCCTTGATTCATTCTGTCCAACAGGTTGATTGGAAGAATTCTTTGGAAAGTACCAACGGTCAAAATGGCATGAAGGAGTATTTAAGGAGGCCTCTCCAGTCATTCGTAAGAGTGCGTGCAAGAAGAATTCCAAAGTTTGAAGTTTCCTATTTACTTGTTATTCCTTACACTGTGCTCAAATTTGTACTCAAAAGAGATACAGACTCATAATATGACCTTGTGAGAGCAGTAGAGACTCTTCACTATGAAATCAAGATCGCAAGACTGTAAATTCTCTTTTCATTCATAGTACAAACCAGCCAAAAGGCTATCAGCATGGGAGAGTGGACGTAGGCTTGATCTAACCCGAACCACTATAAATTCAGTGTTCCTTTTCTCTTCCCTAAACTCCTTCACTTTATTCGTAGCTCAATTAATAGTTAAAGTCTAAACTCTTTCAAAGTCTGCTGTTCTTTAGACTCAGTTTCAAAAGCAAAATATTCTTACTGCATTTCACGAAAATTGTCTTCACACCTATTCACCTCCTCTATGTGTTCATACTAGCACTTTCAATTGGTATCAGAGATTGTGTGCTTTTTTTTGTTAAAGTGTTTTTACTTCTAAAGCTAAAGATCTTCTATGGCTAGTATTATGGCTCTAGGATTGGTTGAGGGACAGAGCAACACCAGACCTTCTTATTTCGATGGAAAGGAGTACAATGTATGGAAGGACAAGATGAAGGCATTTCTTAGATCCAGAGATCCCCTAGAGTGGGATGTTGTTGAAAGAGGAATCAATCCTAAAGCAATATCAGCTTCAGATAGAGGGAAAGAAGTGATCGATGCTGATGAATCAACTCAAGCTGAAATTACCAAGAGATAGGCTCTTGATGCAAAATCAATCTATTCTCTATATTGTGCTTTGTCTCAAACTGAATATAACTGAATTTCTTCTTGTGAAACAGCAAAAGAATTTTGGCATAGACTTCATGTTACCTATGAGGGAACCGACCATGTGAAGGAAACAAAAATAAACATTATGCTCAGACGGTATGAAGCATTCAAGAATGAAGCCTGGAGAATCTATCTCTAATATATTTAGTCACTTTACAGAGATTGTGAATGACCTAGTTTATTAAGGCCAACCAATTTCTGGACCAATGAAAGTCAACAAACTACTACGTGGACTTTCAAAGGACTGGAATCATGTGAAGACCTCAATTAGAGAGACTCAAAAGATTATGCCTCTATCAATAGATGAATTAATAGGCATACTTCAGTCATATGAAGTGGAGTAGATCAATGATAAGGAAGATCCAAAAGGCAAGAAATCAATTGCTTTAAAATCTAACATTGATTCTGATGATATAGATTCGGAAGATGATATGGATGATGAAGAATTGACACTCATGATAAAGAAATTCAGAAGACTGAATAGAAAAGGTAGAAGGTTCAATTGGAAAAAGCAAGGCTCGTAGAATTCCCAAAAGAAATCTACAGAAGAAATTGAAACAAGCAGGGATGTAATATGCTTCAAATGTAAGAAAAATTGGTATATCAGACCAAACTGTCCCTTGTTGAAAAAGAAGAAAGGAAATTTTGAGAAGTACAAAAGGGTTCTCAAAGCAAAAACTTAGAGTGACACCGAGTGTGAGGGAAGCGAAGAAGAATTTGCTAACATATGTCCGATGGCTCATTCAAAATCAGACTTAGAATCGAAATGCATTAATCGATTTAGACTCTGACAAAGAAATTGAGGTTAGTAACTCAAAAATTCCTATTAAAGTCTCTAAGTATATAGATGAACTTTGCATCAATCTTAAATCTCCTCTTAAAAGGATTTCCGAACTAAAAAGGGAGAATTCTAAGCTCAAGCAACAGGAAGTTTCTTGGAAAGAAAAGTTTGAAAGTGTGAAAAGGAATTTTGATGATTTGAAAGAAAATTCTGATTCTCTTTTGAAAGAAAATACTACTTTAAAAGAGATATTTCAAGTATGACAAAAAGATTTTCAAAATGATTCGAAAAACTCGAGAAAATTCTTTCAGCTCAAATACCCTATTTCAACTAATCTAGTTTGGGCATGACTTTAGAAATTATTCCATTAATTGATTTTCCTAAGGTAAAAGAAATGCGTAAACAAAGACCTGCAAAGGCATTTTATAAAAATCACTTTCAAAATTTTTTTGTAAAACTTGTTGGCCAAAGTGCACTCGAGATGTTCGAAGTGTAACATCTCAAAACATTTCGAGAAAGAATGTCCCAAGGTTTGGAGACGAGTTAAGAAGGACTGGTAAAGACTGTTTTTAATACAAACTCTCCTGGACACAAGAAAATCTGGATACCAAAGAAAGTTTGAGTTTTCCTTTGATCACAGTCACTATTAAAAGAAAGATCAAATGGTATTTGGATAATGGCTATTCAAGGCATATGACAAGAGACTCAAGTTGCTTCATAAAGCTTGTTAGACTAAATAGAGGAAAAGTTTCTTTTGGATAAAACAACAAAGGAAAAATTATAGGCTATGAGACTATGAAGATTGGAAGTTTGACTATCAACAATGTTTTCCTGGTAAAAGATTTAAACTACAATATTCTAAGTATAAGTCAGCTTTGCGATACTAGTTTCAGAATAAGCTTTCAAGAAGGCATTTGTTCGGAACAAGTCAAGACTTCTTTCAATCTTTTTGGGCAAAGGCATGGTAACATATACCTTAGGGATGTAAATCTAGAAAGTTCACGAGTGTCTTATTTCCATTCAAGATGAAGCAAGTCTTTGGCATCGGAAGCTTAGTCACATAAATATGAAGCAGATTACCAAGATTTCTTCTAAAAGCTAGTTCGAGGCCTTCCTAATCTAGTTTATCATAAGTATGAATTATGCACTCCCTGTGTTTTGGGAAAACAGGTCAGAAGTTATTTTAAATCAGTAAATCAAGTTTCTACCAGTCGAGTTTTGCAGCTTCTCTATATGGATATTTTGGACCAACCAATGCTCGAGTATTGGTGGAAAGAAATATTGCCTAATAATCATGGATGATTACTCTCGTTTCACTTTGATATATTTTCGGCAAATAAGTCTCGAAACATTCCCTTATTTCTCAAATTTGCCAAGAAAGTTCGAATGAAAAGGGCTAATGCTATTTCAAGCATATAAACTGACCATGGAGGTGAGTTTGAAAATCAGGACTTTGCGAATTTCTATGATGAGTCTGGTTTGCAACATGTTTTCTCTTCTCCATACACTCCAGAATAAAATGGGGTTGTGAAAAGGAAAAATAGATCTTTATAGGAAATGGCCGAACTCTCTTAATAGAGAGCAAAATACCCTCTCTATTTTGGATTGAAGCAATTTCTTTTTTGCCTATTATATTATCAATAGAGTATCCTTGAGGCCTATCATAGA
>CM024627.1:25338795-25373617 GCA_014182585.1 Eucalyptus coolabah
GGGGTAGATACATTGGTTCTCCACGTGTACGAGACTTGGTGCCTCATTCTTTATGGCGACATCATTTGTCTCATTCATGGCTTCATCCCTCTAGTGGATCCAACGAGAGCATCATAAGGGAAGGGGCTTAAGATGGGGACCTTTTTGGAGGAACTTGGTAGAGGAGCTAGGCTAACCCAATTGTTTTAATCAACTATGCATTGTAATGAAGAGAAAGAGCCCAAGAGTAGGATGGGCTTGTAATTATAACCACTTTTGATATGTATAAATATATGTTTGCTTTGTTGTTTGGCATGTTTATGTTTTTGCTTGACTTCCATGTTTGTTTGTGTATGGGGATATGTTTATGACTCTCTTCCGCATGTGCTTAATCAAAGATAAAATATTTTTGGAATGTTCAACGTGCCTGGGACGTCAATGCTAACCCGTTGGGTCATGCTCTCATGCAAGGGTGGAGCGGGAGCGTGACAAAGTGACAAAATGATTTTGCTAACTTAAAATTAGAAATTTCATTTACTAGGTTTTGGCTTATCCTTATTTTTCAGTTTGTAGGATTTTTCCAAAATATGATAATGTAAGGGATGAGCTGATGCCAAAGACCACCAATCCCTGAGTTGGATGATCGGTTTGCTTATGGAATAGGATTGGAGTAATGACGTTAGTTGGCCGGACGCTTTTCCAGGATTATTTGTATTTTGTACTTGCTTGAAGGACATGTTAAAATTGTAATACTAGTGTTTATATAAATAATATATGCTTTTCACTCGTGCGATTCCTTGTACGGAGTTTCAGTTGAACAGAAGAAGAGAAAATAAAAAATTGTAATCACGCTTCCGCCTGCTAATGTAAAATACCATTAATGAGGAACACGTGTCATGAGCGACGTGCCTAGGGCGTCACATCGGAAGTCAAGATCGATTCTCCGGGGAACATTTTTCCTAAATTTAACGTTTTTCAGGTCAAATCATCAAGTTAAGCTCCGTGGTTCACAGGACTCCGAAAATGCAGAATACGTGAATGTGCGCCAATCATTCATTGATTCCTACACATGGATTACTAAACATTCATCAATCTAACCCTATATTCAACAACTCATCATAATGTTTGGCCATTTTCTACTTTCTATATGCAATCGGCCGCATGACATACATCCTAAGTTCATGTGTACTAATGTTGTTATTAAACTTTGCGATGCTCAGTCGAGTTATTTGGCCACCGTATATACTTCATAACCACCACGAATTGGCCAATGTAAGCTTGCCAAAATCTGAATAGGTCAAGTAAAAATTGAAGTGAGAATTGATTCACCAAGCACAAATGAACGATTAATGAATGAAAACCAATTGAGGTTGCTTTGATGGAAACTCTAGCTATTTATGGCGCATATGATAATCATTTTATTTTTCTATTTTTCTATTCTCGAGAACAGATTTGGAACAAAAATCCATTTGGTAACACAATTTCATTTTTCTATTTCTGAAACAAATTTATATTCCAAAAATAGGTTTGAAATAGAAATCAAAAGAAAAATTTTCTACTTCTTTATTTTTGGAATAAAAATGATAAATAAGATATTCTCATTGCTCGTCTTCGCTACTAGCTAGTCGCCCACTTGCTACTACTCGTTGTCCATCGCCGACCGTTGCTGTCGTTGTCTATCGATCGTCGCTACCAATCACCACCCCACTCGCCGTTGGACACCGCCAGCAATTGTCAGCCACCCGCTCACTCTCATCACTGCCCACCTCCCACTCACCCACGGCCAACACCGACCGTCATCATTCATCGATCCCTACCCTACCATCCGCTGCTCACTCTCAACGCCACCTGCTTGCTAGCATCGCCGGCCGCTCGACATCGTCGATTGCCACTTTCACCGCTACCAACTATCATCGCTAGTCGCTAGCCTCTCGCTTGCTGGCTGCCTCCCACCGCCACATAGAAGGGAGGAATTTTGTGTCGTTATCAAATCAATTTCTATTTTGAAAAAAAAAATTTTATATTGTTATCGAACACCTATTTTGTCGAAACTCTCGGGAATAAAACAGAAAAATCAATTTTTAGTCATAAATTAACTTCTAGAATATAATAGTTATCATTGGCGCCTAGACGTCAAGGATAAGTTGGAGTTCATTATCGCATCGATCAAACTGCTAAGGAAACAGCTGCATCGTCGGAACGGGGATAGGAAACAGCTAGAAGGGACATCGGCGTGAAGCACCTCCTTCATGCCGAAGAAAATCAACCAAGTTTGAGGTCCCCCAATAAGACTTCGTTGGGATTGTCGGATTCCCAAAACCGGATTCGACACTAAATCGAACCCCTAAAACAAACACCGAAGACAAGCCCGGAAAACATGTATCACTGATCCTAAAGCACACTACGGAATCGAGCGTACCTTGTTAGCCACAGATTAAACACCAATGCCGATAAAAGGAAGAGAAAACCAATCCTATTCGATCCGATGACGTCGATTGGCCTTGAAGGGAAGACGGCGTCGCCTTAAACGCTTGTTTTTCTTTTGGAGGAAGAGAGGGAGAGGAACGTACGTACAAAATGCCAAAAGGGTGTCTTCGTCTCTCTTTTCCTCCTTATATGCGTTCCCTCAAAAAAATAGAAACGTATCCCTTCATCGTATCCCTCCATCCACGGGCCCTAATCTTGTGGGCTGGGCTTTCAGGCCTAATATGGGCGGACAGGCCTTAAGCCAATCACATAAAACCATCATCTCCCACTTCCACATGGTGGGCCGAACTTGATTCTTTTTACCTCTCTTCAACATTCATACCGGTGAATAATCCGTGTGACCAGCATACTTTGAGAGCTCGTTGCTATACATCTATTAGGAACATATAACAGCTCATAATGGACATCACACTCGAGTAGATTTAGTATGCAGTACCTTAGATCGATCGATCACATTTATATCTCTCTTGATCTCTTTTAAACAATGATATATATATATATATATATATATATATTGTATTCACAATTATGATTATCCCAAAGACAGTCATAATTGGTTAATCAAAGGAATACAAAACTACAATGTGATTCTCCAAATTCGATCTTCCTCTTTCCTTCAAACTCTCAATTTCAGTTCAGCTTGCTTTTCTAGAAATGTCCCATTAGATCGAATCAACTTATGACCATTGGCAACATCCTAAGATAGCAAACACTAAATAGAAATCTTGAGAATAAGTAAGAGTCATGAGGGGACTAAAAAATTGAGGAACTTTTTTCCTCCAGAGTCTCACACGACATTAAAATTGAAATTAAACTTTTTGCCACTCTTATTGATCGTCTCATACATACGTAGTATAAAATACGTATTATGGTATTAACTCATTTCCCATGGAGCGTATGTCTACACCTTTAATACCGTATAGATGATAGTTCAGACATATCCAATGTCTAACTTGAGTTCACGTATCTACTCATTCACAAAATTCATCAGAACTCATATCGGCATCATAGACAAATAAAGTAAAATATGTGGGGTATTTTACTTTTGGACATAGTAAGTATTATGTCTTCATTTTAACACTCAGTTAAGGCGACATATGTATTTTAAGCTTGAGCTCTCGATTATTACCTAGATAATAAGCTTAAAAATAGTCTCATCTCTATTTATTACATAATAAATAGAGGCGATTACTCGTGTGAGTGGGCTAATATTATATATGTCCGATATACTTTCTCAACCTAAAGTAATACACTGAGTATTAAGATGCATAAAGATCAAACAAAAATTCATAGGCATTAATGATGAAAACGCACAAATTCATCAAATGTGAACACTTAGGGAAATTACAATATTTAGTACATTAGTCTCTACGCAATCCTAGAGATTTCATATGGCCACAAAAACACATCTTTAGGTATTGACTTTGTCATAGGATTTGCTACCATTCTATTTGTAGTATATACTCTAAGTTCACATCTTTTCGTGTAATCATATCATTGACAAAATTATATTTGGTATCTATATGTTTGGTCTTGCCATGATATTTTGGATCTTTGGTGTACGCTTTTGCTGCTTGACTATCACAGTTAACCAACAATGAATCTGCAACACTTCCAATAACACCTAAATGATCCAATAATTTCTTAAGCCAAACATCTTCTTATACTGCTGCTGATAATGCCACGAATTTAGTTTCCATCGTGGACAAGGCTATACATTTTTTTTTCTTACTGCTCCAATATATGGTGCTATTATTCGGTAAGAAAACAAACCCAGAGGTAGATTTTCTTTCATCTAAATCTCCTCCCCAATCAGCATCCGAATAGCCTTAGAGTCGTAGATCATTTCCTTAATAACTCAGCATATAATCAACAGTCCCCTTTAGATACTTCGTATTCTCTTAACGGCTTTCCAATGTGCTTCGCCTGAATTGGATTGGTATCTTCTCACCATTCCAACTGCAAAAACATATGTCAGGTCTTGTACACATCATAGCATACATCAAGCTTCCAACAACACTAGCATAAGGAACATGTTTCATTTGTTCCTTATCTTGTAGAGTCCTTGGACACGCCTATGGCTCAATCTTTCACCTTTTGCAATAGGAGTGTCTATGGGTTTACAATCTTGCATACAAAATCGTTCGATAATCTTATTTATATATGTTTCTTGCAAAAGAGATAACGATCTCTTCGAACGATCTCTTGAAATCTTAACTCCAAGAATGTATGCAGCCTCACCCATATCCTTCATGTCAAAGTTGAAAGACAACTAACTCTTGACAGTATTAACAAGCTCCATATTGCTTCTGGTAATTAGTATATCATCAACATATAATGATATGATCACAAATTGATCCTTGGATCTTTTGATATATACACAATGATCCTCATCAATCATTGTAAAATCATATGCCATTATGGCATTATGAAAGCGTATATACCATTGTCTTGACGATTTGCTTGAGGCCATATATCGATCTCAAAAGTCGACATACCTTTCTTTCTTTGCCTTTTTTAATGAAACCAGCAGGTTATTCCATATATTTCTTCCTCTAATTCTCTATTGAGGAAGCAATCTTTACATCCATTTGATGTAACTCAAGATCCATACTAGCCACTATTGTTAGAATAATGCGAATCGAGGAAAATCTAACTACATGAGAAAATATTTCTTCATAATCAAATCATTCCCGTTGGTTATACCCTTCACCACAATGCGAGCCTTATGCTTTTCTATTGAGCCATCAACTTTTCGCTTTATTTTTTAGAACCCACTTGCTCCTAATAGCTTTGTGTCCTTTTGGAAGATCAACCAGCTTCCCAGATTTGGTTTGATTTCATTGACTCCATTTCCTATTCCATTGCATGAATCTATTTTTCCTTACTAGGGCAATTTAGAGCATCATTAATATTTCTTGGCTCATCCTCATCTTGTGGAGCAATCATAAAATTTTCCCTTTAATGTCAAAACGTCGACGGGGAATACTTTGGCGACTTGTTCACCGTATGGGAGATTGTACACTTAGCACATCATTCCCCATTATGCTCCTACTCGGATTAGATAATGATGATGCCGTCTCATCATGTGGTCGTAATTGAGAATGAGTTGAATTCAATTCATCACTTCTCATATTACTCCCACTTGACGAACTCCACTAATATCATTATCTTAATCCAAGGTTTCAAATAGGGAATAATTTTCACCTATTTTGCCCTTCTTAGGAAACTTATCCTCTAAGAATGTGATATTCCGTGATTCAAATTCAATTATATTCCCACTTTTCTGCTCACCAATGAACACATACCCTTTTGAGTGTTCGGAGTATCTCACTAAAATACTCTTCTTTCCTTTGGGACCCAATTTTCCAAACTTGTGAAAGGACTCATAAGTATAAGCAGCATAACCCCATGGCTTAAGAAAGCTTAAGTCCGATTTTCTACCTGTCCATAACTCATATGGAGTGGAAGTAACTGATTTGGAAAGCACCCGGTTAAGTATATAGGCAGCGCTTAACAACACATCACTCCAAAAAGTAATAGGTAAGTTAGCATGTGCCATCATGTACCTAACCATTTCCAATAGGGTTCTGTTTCTTCTCTCTACAACACCATTTTGTTGAGGAGTATATGGAATAGACAATTGTCTTTCTATTCTTTTTCATCACATAATTTTTTTAAACTCATCAGATAAATATTCTCAACCTCGATCAGATCTCAATGCTTTTATTTTCTTATCTAATTGATTTTCTACCAAGTTCATAAACCTTTTGAAACAACTCAATGCTTCAGATTTATGAGAAATCAAATAGATATATCCGAATTGAGTATAATCATCTATAAAAGTGATGAACTAAACAGCTCCATGCCTTCCTCTCACATTCATTGGACCACGACATCGAATGGATTAAATACGAGGAAATTCAGCTCTTTTACCTTTCCCAAATGGTTTCCTTGTCGTTTTCCCTTCTAGGCAATACTCACATATAGGCAAATTGACTTTTTCAATGCTGCCCAACAAGCCCCCTTTGGCTGGTCCATTCATACGTTGTTGGCCAATATGACCAAGTTTAGCATGCCACATAATCACATCATTATCATATGAAGTAGAAGACATGAAACAAGGGAATAACAAATATTGACATCACCACAAAGTCAACATTTAGTATAATAAAACCATACAGAAAGTGATCACAAACATAGTAGTTTGTATCCAAATACAAACCTATACAGCTATTATGAAAGTTCACATTAAAAACAAGCTTAACCAACACCAAAACAGACACTTAAATTTCGACGAATCTCCGGAGCATATAGAACATCATGTAAGAACAAGGTGCGTTCACCACGCATGTTCAATTGGCAGGTGCCAATTCCTTTAACTCCAGTTCTCGAGTTATTTCCCACATAGATCCACTTAGTTCCGATGGTATTCATCGAAATTCCACGAAGGATCCTTTATCATTCGCTACATGGTCTGTTGCTCCCGAATCTACAGTCCACAAAGGATTGGATTCAGACAATAATACAGAACTTGACACATAAACAAAGTTCTCAAATGTACAAGAGGTGTATACCTTCTTTGGCTCGCGACAGCTTGAGCATAGTGACATCTCTTGTCACAACCGTAACACCTCACCCTTGACATTTTCTTCACTTGAGGACGTTTTCCTATCTTGTGTTGATTAACTCTTGATTTCTTGCAATAAGGACTTGATCCTTTGCATTCCCACATATTGAACAAATCAATACGCTTGCGTTTAGAGCTCAAAGCCCTTTCGAGCTAGAACCAGCATTGAAAATATCTATTTTCGGCTCAAATGCAATTAGGCGGTCCTCAACTAGCTCAAGGTGGCGCATGGCATCCTCAAGATCTTCCATAACATGGTCAAGAGCTTCTAGTGCTTCTTGCTTTTCCAACACATATTGAATCTTCATATTCAATATTTCACAATTGTTGCCGTTCATATCAGCAATTACGTTCTTAATTGCTGAAACCATCGATCTGAACACATCAGACATATATGCACGAATAATTAATGCCTATCATTTATGCATCCACTTTGCATAGACCCATCATATCAATGAATAATTTCAAGTAAGATTTTAGAATCAAAAGGTCACTATGTTTCCAATCATCCTCTAAAAATCCTAACTCAAAATTATTATTAATATAATTTTCTTATGCAAAACAAATTCTATGAAGTTACAAAACTTCTATGGACTACCCACAGTAGTCAACAATAACAGAAAGCAAATAATATTTGACATCCAATAGAATAATAATGCTTTCACATAATATAACTATCAATTACACTAAGTAATATATACAAATAAAAATATCAACATAGAAAAAGATATCCAACACCCAAAAACATTTCAAACTAATCTAAGAAATAAATAGGGAATGTTTCTTCTAATCTATCAATCAAAATATCTGAGAAATTTGAAGGCACATTTGCTAACCATGGAAAAAAATTTAGAGAGCTTTCATGTCGCCTCCAAGGCGCATTCACTCTGCGCCATGTGGCGCTCAATCTAAGGGTTGAAGTTTTGGTTAACTCAATCCTATAGTACTCTCTTACAAAAGCTACCACTAGCCTCCTATAACCCGGGACCATGTTGACCTCTCATAGCTGATCTAACACTACTTGCCATTCAGGTGGAAGAGTATTCATCAAAGCCGGCACCTTCTCAAAATCCGGCATAAGATAACCATTCTAGATGATTTCTGTATCATCTTATTGACCCCTGACCACATGTGATACTAAATCACCATCATACCACCGATAATTAGCTAACTTTGTCATCAGCCTTTTAAGTCTTGCACTTCCCTCATCCGTTCTTAGGATTGCAGGTATCCGTGCATAACGTATCATAGCTCCTGCAACAAATGCAGAACTAAAAATGCAGCAAATTCATAATGAACATAAGGGAAAATACATAATATTCCATGATTCATGCAACAAATGCAGAATAAATAATAGATTACTTATAACCCACAATATATAATTGACAAAGAAACAAATTCTTCTTCCTCTTTTTTTTTTTGGGTCAACAGTCAACGGTCGTCGGTCAACGGTCAACGCGTCAACGGGCGGCGAGTCGGACCGGTCGGGCTAGTCAGCCGATCGGGCAAACCGACCGACATGTGCCGCGTGCATGCGCGGCTGACATCACGCACGTACGTTAGCCGATGCATGCGCGGCACGTGCCCGGCCAAGCGGATGTCGAGTCGAGTCAGCCGGAGTCTCCGGAACGGGTCGGGTCATCGGTCGGGTCACCGCCGGCCAACGGTCGTCGACGATGACGTCATCGATGACGTCATCCCAGCAGTTACTAACCGTTGGGTGACGTCACGATGACGTCAGCACCCATCGATTCGCCGACCAGCGCGTGCCGGTTCGCCGGCCGGCCGCACACGTGCCGGTTTGCCGACCAGCGCATGTGGCGCACCTCTTCAGGCGCGTGACGCCCACACGCAGCGGCTTCTTGCCGCACGTGTGGGGGCATCCAGCATCGCCCGGCAACACACGACACATCGATGTACTCGTCTCAATGAGTTCTTTCACCATATGCCTTCAAAAATCGATTTCGACTTACAGAAACTCGAAAAAATTGATGAACAGTGCTCGAGTGTCGGGATTTTTCGCCCCAATCCGTGTCGGCTAAATATTTTCGCGAAAAATCAATCAAAAAACATCAAAGGGGTCGGCAAAAGATGAACCTGACTCTGATACCAATGTTGGGATTGTCGGATTCCCAAAAACCGGATTCGACACTAAATGGAACCCCTAAAATGAATGCGGAAGACAAGCCCGAGAAAAACATGTATCACCGATTCTAAAGCGCACCACGGAATCGAGCGTACTTTGTTAGTCACAGATTAAACACCAATGCCGATAAGAGGAAGAGAAAACCGATTCTGTATGATTCGATGACATCGATTGGCCTTAAAGGGAAGACATTGTCGCCTTAAACACTTGTTTTTCTTTTGGAGGAAAAGAGGGAGAGGAACGTACGTACAAAATGCCAAAGGGTGTCTTTGTCTCTCTCTTTCCTCCCTTATATACGTTCCCTCAAAAAAATAAAAACGTACCCCTTCATTGTATCCCTCCATCCACGAGCCCTAATCTTGTGGGCCGAGCTTTCAGGCCCAACATGGGCGGATAGACCTTAAGCCCATCACATAAAACCATCAACTTCGATTGAACAACACCTACGACTAGGAAAAGGAGCGGGTGAGGGATGCCAACGAACTACTGGTTTGTTGAGAAATGGCCGGTAATGGTAAGGACAGCGAGTGGCCAAGATGGCGAGATAGAGTTAGAGAGAGAAATTGATAATGACAATAGCTAAACCCCCTAGTTTGAATGCTAGCCATTGGAATTCATGGCTTTGGTTAAATGCTTAACAATCAAGAAATGCTCTCTTTGACTCATCTCAAGTCACAAGGTTTGATGAGGTGGCATGTTGGATGGCCAAGATTGAATATGCAATGGATGGTCTAGATAAATTCCTTAATCACTAAAAGATGTTCCCATTGGTTAATTTCAAGTGACGAGGACTTGGGGCATTTTAGTCATTTCAAGCAAATATGGGCATTTTGGTAATTTTAAAGTGCACGAGAGAGGCACTCTCCGGCATCCAAGCTATGCTGGTCGGAACAAAGCAGTCTTGATGACCTGAAATTTTGGACAGAATTGCTAATTGGTCAATGCCGTTCAATCCGAGTAGACTCTTTTTTTTTTTTTTTTTTTTTTTTTTGTTAAATGCAACCGAGGCTTATCATTTCATATAAAAACAAGCCCTCTAGAGTAAGGGGCATCAAAACACATTATATCCCATAGAGCGGGTGGTGGGTAAGAAACCCAATAACGTGGAAGGGCCTTACATCTAGGGGCCCTTACAATCCGATTTGCTAGTCTATTTGAATCTCGAGGACAGTAAGCCAATTCAAGACTCTCAAAAAGGGCCAAGAAGCCTAAACATTATGTGATAAGTGTCTCAACATCCTAGAAGCAAAGGGAAGAATCTTGTAGGAAGCTTATCAAGGAGGAGTTGTCAATTTCAGCACATATTTCTGTCCGATCAACTAGTAAAGTGATGAAGACCATGCAGACAACCAAGGGTTTCGGAATGAAAGGCGGAGGACAGTCGGATTGGTTGCGCATCTCCTTCAATCAATCTCCCTTCAGAATTGCGGCACACGAAAGTAAAAGCCCTTTTCGTAGACCCCGAAGGTGAGATCCATCGATGTTAATATTTAGCGTCCCCGGTTGTGGTGGTCCCCAACTCGAAGGTAAATACTCCGATGCACTCCCTCCTCCTTGTTACTCCTATTCCATTTCACATAGTTGTAGTGCATGGCAAGAGATGAGTCTACCATGCTTTTGGGACTAGGATTTTGGTGTTGGAAGACAAAAGGTGTTACGCACAAACCAAATATTCTAGAGAGTTGCTATGATGAGCTCAAAAGGTGGGTTCTTTAAGGTCGGATCTACAAAGTTCAGCAACCACTCCTCGATTCTGGTCACTTGTTAGTGAGAGAATTGAAAATTGAATTCTAGACTAGACAAAACCTAGTTTGCCCTATCATAGAGGAGGAAAAGATGTTCCATCATTTCGGATTCCTTTCGGCACAAGGGGCAGTGAGGCTTATGTAAAAGCTTCCTTTTCTACAAGTTAACCTCGATTGGTAAAGCATTTTGGCGGACACTCGACATGAATAATCTGACTTCGTGGAGTCTTTTTAGCTTCCGAGTTTGCTCCATAGAGAACTGGGAGTTTTGTAGGAGGATGAAGCTTGCTCGTTGTCATGTTTCTTTTCAATTTTTCGAAGTTGATTATAACCACTTTTGACAAAGTAGTTCCTAGACTGATTTGCTGACCAAACTAGTTGATCCTCTCGTTGAAATGAATTACTAGGATTTCATTAATGACTTGCTCATCAAAAAGGTTCCCCAATAGTTACTCTTTCCATTGTTGTTCTGTTGAGTCTATCAATTCTCGCAACCATTTTGGGATCTTGTTGGTTATATGGCCCTCCCAGTACACCCCTTTCCAACCATCTATCCTCTTTGATTCTAATTTGCTGGCCATTACCCACTTTCCATCTCACCTTCTTTGAAATGGCTTCTCTACCCATTGGTAGGCTTTGCTACCCCCTTGACAAGCGAGAACCCTTAGCAGTAGGCCAGAAGTTGCAATTTGGGAAGTAACAACCTTTTAGTAGCTTGGACCATAGAGTATCCGGAGCTTGCATGACTATACAAGCTTCTTTTCCCAACATCACTTTGTTGAAAGTAAGGAGATCTATAAAACCCAAACTGCCTTTGTCTTTCCTTTTTTTTAGCACATCCCATTTTTTCCAACGAAGACAGCTTTGGAGGCATGTGTTTTCCACCAAAACGAAGCTATCTTCTTTTTATGGCTTTGCAATTTGCTACTGAAATTTTAAAGATAGACATCGCATATTGTGGTAAAGCCTGTACCATTGCTTCGTTTAATATTTCTTTTCCAACTTTGGAGATAAAATTCTCTTTCTAGCCTTTAAACTTTATGTTTACTCTAGCTAGTATCCATGCGAACATCTGCTTTTTTATTTGGCCCCAATCCGACAAGATGCCCAAATACTTTCCAATTTTGTCATCTCCAAAACATGCATCTATTGGGCCATGTTCCTTTTCGGTTGAGGAGGGCACCCTGCACTAAATAAGATACCTGACTTGTTTAGGTTGATTTCCTGACCTGATGCGAAGCAATATTATGAAGGATAAATGCTAAATTTTAGCATTCTCTAACCTTTCCATCTATGAAGAAGATGGAATCGTCTGTGAAAAGTAAAAGGAAAAGTGTGGGGCAGTTGAAGCTCTTGTCATCAATTGTTTTTTCATGAGGGAGGAAATAATAATGAATAAGGGTGCATTTGGTTCAACATTCTCAATGGGCTTTCAGTAGAAGTGTGCAACCGGATCGGACATACCCAGTTCCCGGACCGGCTCACCTAGAAAATAGGGTCGGAACCGATTCTTATTGAAACCAGTCTAGGAACCGGTTCCCAAAATTCGAAACTTGTTTAAATCGGTCCAAGAACAGGTTCTGAGTGATTACCCACCTGAAAACCGGTTTTTGGACCGGTTTTGGAACCGTTCCCAAACCGATTTGTAAGTAAGGTCAAAAACCCTTTTTTTCCCCCGATTTCTATTCTTACTTTCGCACTCACACAATGTTTTTCCTCTTGGCTCTTTTAAACACATACGACACTCCTCATTTGTCATTCCTCTTCCTCACTTGCTTCCCTCCTACACCGGCTCCCACTCGCATCGTCCAATGGACGGACGTTGGGGTATCACATGGATTGGCTTGCCTAATTTGTCTTTTGTAGGAGGTGTTATTCTTGCATGAATGAGTAACTTCATGAAGTAGTTGTGGGAATAAAACTAATATTAGACCCATGTTTGTTGCTAATTCTTTGCCTTATGATTTTATTTATTATAATTAGCCTTATGGATCCTTTATTTTTCGTTTAGTCAAAAGTAGAGGTCCAAAACCCTTTTTTTTCCCCGATTTCTATTCTTACTTTCGGAATCACACGATGTTTTTCCTCTTGGCTTTTTCAAACATGCACATCACTTCTCCTTTGTCATTCCTCTTCCTCACTTGCTTCCCTCCCACACCGACTCCCTCCCCAACATCCGATGTGGCTTGCCTAATTTGTCTTTTGTAGGAGGTCTTATGCTTGCATGAATGAGTAACTTCATGTAGTAGTTGTGGGAATAAAACTAATATTAGACTCATGTTTGTTGCTAATTATTTACCTTATAATTTTATTTATTATAATTAGCTTTGTGGATCCTTAATTTTTCGTTTAGTCAAAAAGTTCATGTATTTATTTATTATAAGTGCTTAATATTTCAATACAAATTATGAGGATTACGCTATTTTCTCGCGTATTAATATAAAATCGAAGTCGTATAGGATATCAAGAGATTGCAAAACATGTTCCAATGGAAATAGGGTTAACCCTAGAATTGGATCGGAAAAACAAGCGGGGGTCGAGTATAGGGTTCAATACAAATATGGTTCGGTATAGGGTCCAGAATAGAGAATTGGTTATAACAAGGTTAGATACATGGTCTAGGTCTAGACCCTACCCACCCTGGACCCGATCACCCTTAGCTTTCAGCCTCTAAAGCCCCTTGAAGAGATACCGGATCGTTTGTCAACCATTTTAAAGTAACTTTCAGGTGAAAGCTAGCATTAGGAATGCTAAAAGCCCAATGCTAGTAGGGACTAGCATTAAGCTTTGAACTTTTGGCCAAATGCTGAAACTCATTTTTCTCTTCCAAAACTATCCTCACTCATTCTTTAAAATTCTGATTTTACCATTGTTATTAGTTTTTAAATGCCAAAATAATGCTAAAAAAATCAAATATATATGTAAATGCTAAAAAATTAAATATATTTTGGTCCTTTAAAAAAATATTTATATATTTGATTTTTTTTTTTAGCATTATTGTCAAAATTTATATTTAAAAAGTTGCATACATCATTTTTTTCAATTTTAAACAAATAAAAATTTTAAAAAATCCGATGAAAGGTTTGGTTTTTTTTAATTATGTGTGTGTGTGTGTGTGTGTGTGTGTGTGTGTGTGTGTGTGTGTGTGTGTGTGTGTGTGTGTGTATTTGATTTTTTTAGCATTATTTCAAATTTATATTTAAAAAGTTGCATAGACTATTTTTTCGATTTTAAACAAACAAAAATTAAAAATTTTGACGAAGGATTTGTTCCTTTTCTTTAAATTATATATATGTATTTTATTTTTTTAGCATTATTTTCAAAATTTATATATAAAAAGTTACATACAACATTTTATTTAATAATTTTAAGAAAATAAAATTTTAAAAAATTTGACGAAGGATTTCTTTCTTTTATTTTTAAAAATATATATATATATATATATGTATGTATGTATTTGATTTTGTTAGCATTATTGTCAAAATTTATATTTAAAAAGTTGCATACATCATTTATTTTTTCAATTTTAAGCAAATAAAAATTAAAAAATTCCTATGAAGGGTTTTTTTTTTTTAAATTATATACATTTGATTTTTTTACTATTATTGTCATTATTTATTTTAAAAAGTTGCATACATGATTTTTTTCAATTTTAAACAAATAAAATTAAAAAAAAAACTAATATTAATCACCCAAAGGGTTTTTCAAATATGTTTTCTACCAAACGGCATTTCTCTCACTAAATGACCTTCACATCTCGCATACAGTTCTTTAGGCTAAACTATTTTGCATTCCCAATGGGCTTTCAAAATAATGAACCAAACACACCTGCAAAGACCTCTCGAGGGCTTAAAGAAAAGAAGGGTTCCCCATTAAACTTGATGATAAGGGAGAAGGTGGAGACACATCGCATTATCCGAGGTACCCATCTTGCACTAAAAACCATCTTTATCATCAATGCTTCTAGGAATGTCATTTGACTCCATCATAAGCTTTCTTCATGTCTAGCTTTAAAATGGCATGAAATCTCTTTTTCCTCTTCCTGATTCTTAATAGTGAAGGACCACAAGAGTATTGTCTTGTATCTATTTACCGTTGATGAAGGCGCTTTGTTCCAATCCTATCAAAATAGGGAGCCAAGGTTTTAGGCAATTCACCAAGACCTTGGATATAATTTTACAGCCAAAAGTGCACAAATCGGTGGGCATAAACTAGTCAATCATTTTTGGTTTTGGGTTTTTGGGGATGAGAACAATGTGGGTTCTATTCATATTTGGGTCGAGAGAGCCAGTGTTGAAGAAAGACCTCGCCATATTATGCACATCGTGCTAGATGATTTCCCAATGATATTGATAGAATTGTCTATTTAATCCATCCGGTCTTGGTGCTTTTCTGGTGCCCAACTAAAAAGTTGATTCCTTAACTTCTTGCAATGTTACACGTCTTAGTTGATTCTGGTTCATCTTATCATCCAGTAGAGTGGGGCATAGATCAAATACTAGCTAAAAGTTTCTTTGACTTGCTGTGGTGTAAAGCGACTAGACTAAATGCTCCGTCAATTTCTATAGTTCTCTCGGATCACAACTCCATGCTTCATCTGTCGTTTTCAACATGGAGATTTTGTTTTTTTTTTTTTTTTTTGCCTTCTTTGAATTGTGGTTGCATAGAAATACCTTGTGTTTTTATTTTCCCATTACAAAGACCTAATGCATGATCGCATGCCCCAATACATTCCCTCCTGTTTCCATAGGTCTTTAATTTGCTTATTTAAGGATTTGACCCTCTCCCTATTTTGTTGCAAAGTCAGGATGTTTGTCATCTCCTAGAGTTCTCTTTTCAGAGAGTTTATTTGGCGCTTTGCATTTGAGAACTTCTCCTTGTGCCACTTCACCAAGGCTTTGGATACTCTCAATAATTTCCTTGTGAGTTTCTCATGTTCCAACCGAAGGACGCTCCACATTGACTGTACAACTTTAGCTCAACCTTCCTCTTCCATCCAAAAAGCTTCGAGCTTGAACTCCCTCTTTCTTTTAGATGAGGTAGCTGAAAGTGTTGGCAATAGCGGATTGTGGTCAGAACCAACTGCAGGAAGGGCAAGAACTTCTGCATTTGGGAACTTTACCTGCCATTCCACATTGCATAGGGCCCTATCTTTTCGTTCTTTCACATGTGCCTCCCCCTCCCTATTGTTCGCCCAGGTAAACGCGCATTCATTTTTCTCTAGATCCAGCAAGGAACAATCATTCAGGAACTCTTGAAAAGCAGTTAGCTTGTAGTTGTCCACCATGCGTCGTCCAACCTTTTCCCATGGATGCAAGATTTCATTGAAATCGCCTATACAAATCTATGGAAACTGGTTCGGAAAACTAACTCTCTGCAGCTCCCCCAGAGTTGGAGCCTTTCTTGGTATTCTATCATGGCATGGACAAAGTTCTCATCTAAGTTTGTCTTATTGTATCTGAGCATGTCAGGTCAAAAAGCTCCGGAGAGGCCCTTACCATATTCAAGGATACCGTATTCATCCACAACACCGCTAACCCACCTGTTGTTTTATTGGGTTTATGACTCCGTAAAACTGATAACTTAAACGTCTCATCAACTGTTGAATCTTCACTCCTTTGTTCTTCGTCTCCATCAAAAAAATGATACTGGGCCTAAAAGGAGCCACTAAAGCTCGTAGTTCCCGACTTGTCAGGGGTGTGCCCAACCCTTGACGATTCCAGCTTAAAATATTCATGGGAAACCTAGTGGCTTATTAGGACTAGCTACCAAAGTACGTATGTCAGAGGCTCATTGAGAACCTGGATTGGGGCATCTAAAAGCTGGGTCCCATCCAAGGCAGGGGAAAGACTCTTATGGGGAGGGTAGGGATTATACCTACTCTAGATCTTCTTACTTGCCAATTTCTTTCCCTTGCCGCTTTCCTTCTAAGGGCTACTAGAACTCCCTTCACTCACTAGGTGGAGGATAGGGTCATTTAGCAGCTGACTTGGTTGGTAAGGACCATATTTAGAGTAACAGTCACCACCTCCCCTTGCTACCATCTTATTCACATGGCTTGGGATCAACGAACTCTTTCCCTGTGACTTGTAAGGCACCATCCGAAGAGAGGGGTTGTAGTGTTAGGAACTATCTCCTCCTCCCTAACTTCATCCACATGTTTAGCGTAAACTAATTTCCAAAGCGGGCTCCACGCTCTCACTTCAGCATGGAGCCAAAGGCCAAAACAACTAGGGTTATCTATCTTTGGTTTGCTCTCGTCAAAGTGCTCTACTCCGCAGAACTTGGCGTAATGCCTAATCTGACCACAAGCCTAGCATAAGTGTGGCAACCTCTCATATTTAAGATCAACCCATAATTTCCTTCCTTCTTGGCTAGCAATCGTACCGGGTTTCAAAGGGGCGATTAAGTTAAAACTGACTTTAGCCTTCCACTTGAAAAGGTGGAAGAGGCTTTGGGTCAATTTTCACTTCAGAAACAAGACCCGCAGCTACTGTAATTCTCCTTATGGATTCCTCCAAGATTCAGTTCATAGGTAAACCATGCACTTGGACCCAAAAGTCACAGTGAGTATATTCATAGCATTGCAATGGAATATGCAGGACGAACGGTTTGAGCACCACTAAGTTGCCGGAGAAAGACCAAGGCCCTGAATCCCTCACCCTTGTCGCCTCATTCTCGAAATTAAAGGTACAGGCAAAGGTTTTTGTTGGGAATAACGGATCCCCGAAAAAGCGGATTCGACACCGAATCGAACCCCTAAATCAATGCGGAAGACGAAGCCTGGGAAAACACGCATCACCGATCGTAAAGCACACCACAGATTCGAGCGTACCTTGTTAGCCACAGATTAAACACCAACGCTGAAGAAGAGGAAGAAATTCTGGCCCTGTTCGATCTGATGACGACTTGAAGGGGAGAAAACAGTGCCTTGAACTTACTGTTCTTTTTGGAGGAAGAGAGAACGCGCGGGAGAAGATGTACGTTGAATTGTCAAGCGTTATCTTCTCTCTCTCTCTCTCCTCCCTTTTATACCTCTCCCCTTCCACGGGCCCTTTTCCCGTGGGCCGGGCCCTTTTGGGCCCAACTTGAGCGGATGGGCCTTGAGCCCATCTTATAAATCCATCATCTCCCACTCGCACATGGTGGTACAAAACCAACATGGGCGGACAGGCCCTACTCAGCCCCATCAGAGAAAAATCCAGCATAGACTCTCACTTAACATGGTGGGCCGAACATAATCCTCTTTTCCTCTCTTCAACATTCATACCGGTGAATAATTCGTGCGACCAGCATACTTTGAGAGCTCGTTGCCATACATCTGTTAGGAATATATAGCAGCTCATAATGGGCATCACATCCTGAGTAGATTTAGTATGCAGTACCCTAGATCGATCGATCACATTTTACATCTCTCTTGATCTCTTTTAAACAATGATATATATATATATATATATATATATATATATATATATTGTATTCACAATTATGATTATCACAAAGACAGTCATAATTGGTTAACCGGTGAATACAAAACTATAATGTGATTCTCCAAAATCGATCTTCCTCTTTCCTTCAAACTCTCAATTTCAGTCCAGCTTGCTTTTCTAGAAATGCCCCATTAGATCGAATCAAACTCATGACCATTGGCAACATTCTAAGATAGCAAACACTAAATAGAAATCTTGAGAATAAGTAAGAGTCGTAAGGGGACTAAAAATTTGAGGAACTCTTTTCCTCAAGAGTCTCACACGACATAAAAGTTGAGATCAAACTTTTGCCACTCTTATTGGTCATCTCATGCATACGTAGTATGAAATACGTATTATGGTATTAACTCCTTTCCCATGGAGTGTATGTCTACACCTTTCAATACCGTACAGATGATAGTTCAGACATACCCAATGTCTAACTTGAGTTCACGTATCTACTCATTCACAAAATTCATCAGAACTCACATCTGGCATCTTAGACAGATAAAGTAAAACATGTGGGGTATTTTTACTTTCGGACATAGTAAGTATTATATCCTCATCTTAACACTCGTTAAGGCGACATACGTGTTTTAAGCTTGAGCTCTCAATTATCACCTAGATAATAAGCTTAAAAACAGTCTCATCTCTATTTATCACACAAGAAAACGAGGTGATTACCCGTGTGAGTGGGCTAATCTTATATCTGTCCGACATACTTCTCAACTTAAAGTAATGCACTAAGCATTAAGATGCATAAAGATCAAATAAAGATTCATAGGCATTAATGATGAAAACACAAATTCATCAAATTGTGAACACTTAGGGAAAATACAATATTCAATACACCGGTCTCTACGCAATCCTAGAGATTTCACATGGCCACAAAACACATCTCTAGTTTTTGGCTTTGTCATAGGATCTGCTACCATTTCATGCGTAGTATGTACTCTAAGTTCACATCTTTTCGTGCAACTATATCCTTGACAGATTATACTTGGTATCTATATGTTTGGTCTTGCCATGATATTTTGGATCTTTGGTATACGCTTTTGCTGCTTGGCTATCACAGTTAACCAACAATTAATCTGCAGCACTTCCAATAACACCTAAATGATCCAAAAAATCTCTTAAGCCAAACACTTTCTTACACCGCTGCTGATAATGCCACGAACTCAACTTACATCGTGGACAAGGCTATACACTTCTGTTTCTTACTGCTCCAACATATGGTGCCATTATTCGGTAAGAAAACAAACCCAGAGGTAGATTTCCTTTCATTTAAATCTCCTCTCCAATCAGTATTAGAATAGCCTTAAAGTCGCAGATCCTTTTCCTTAATAACTCAGCGTATAATCAGCGCCCCTTTAGATACCTCGGTATTCTCTTAACGGCTTTCCAATGTGCTTGACCTGGATCGGATTGGTAACTACTCACCATTCCAACTGCAAAACATATGTCAGTCTTGTACACATCATAGCGTACATAAAGCTTCTAACAAAGACTAGCATAAGGAACATGTTTCATTTGTTCCTTCTCTTGTGGAGTCCTTGGACATAGTTTATGGCTCAATCCTTCACCTTTTGCAATAGGAGTGTCTATGGGTTTACAATACCATATCCTTCAACTCAAAGTTGGAAGACAACCATCTCTTGACAGTATTAACCAACTCCATATTGCTTCCGGCAATTAGTATATCATCAACATATAATGATATGATCACAAATTGATCATTGGATCTTTTGATATATACACAATGATCATCGTCAATCATTGTAAAATCATATGCCACTATGGCATTATGAAAATGTATATACCTTTGTCTCGATGGATCGCTTAAGGCCATATATCGACCCTAAAGTCAACATACCTTTTCTTCTTGGCCTTTCATTATGAAACCAGCAGGTTGTTCCATATATGTTCCTTCCTCTAATTCTCCATTGAGGAAAGCAGTCTTTATATCCATTTGATGTAACTCAAGATCCATACTAGTCACTATTGCCAGAATCATGTAAATCAAGGTAAATCTCACTACAGGAAAAAAAATGTATTTTCATCATCAATTCCTTCATGTTGATTATACCCCTTCGCCACAAGGCGAGCCTTATGCCTTTCTATTGAGCCATTAGCCTTTCGCTTTATTTTGAGAACCCACTGTTCCCAATAGCTCTGCGTCCCTTTTGGAAGATCAACCGTTCACGAGACTTGGTTTGACTTCATTGACTCCATCTCCTCTTTCATTGCATGAATCCATTTTTCCTTATTAGGGCAATTTAGAGCCTTCATTAATATTTCTTGGCTCATCCTCATCTTGTGGAGCAACTATAAAAGTTTCCCTTTCAATGTCAAAACATCGTCGGGGAATACTTTGGCGACTTGTTCACCGTATGGGAGATTGTACACTTAGCACATCATTCCCCATCATGCTCCCACTTGGATTAGGTAATGATGATGTCGTCACATCAGGTGGTTGCAATTGAGAATGAGTTGAATTCAATTCATTACATCTCATATTACTCTCACTTGAACAAACTCTACTGACATCATTATCTTAATCCAAGGTTTCAAATAGGGAGTTATTTTCCCTTATTTCGCCCCTCTTAGAAAATTCATCCACTAAGGATGTGACATCCCGTGATTCAAATTCAGTTATACTCCCACTTTCCTGCTCACCTATGAACACATACCTTTTTGAGTGTTCGCAGTATCTCATGAAAATACTCTTATTTTCTTTGGGACCCAATTTCCCAAATTCATGAGAGGACTCATGAATATAGGCAGCACAACCCCATGGCTTAAGAAAACTTAAGTCCGGTGTTCTAACTGTCCATAACTCATATGAAGTGGAAATAACCGATTTGGAAGGCACCCGGTTAAGTATATAGGCAAGATTAACAACACATCACTCCAAAAAGTGATGGGTAAGTTAGCATGCGCCTTCATGGACCTAACCATTCCAAAGTAGGGTTCTGTTTATTCTCTCTGCAACACCATTTTGTTGAAGAGTATATGGAATAGACAACTATCTTTCTATTCCTTTTTCATCACATAATTTTCTGAACTTATCAGATAAATATTCTCAAACTCGATCGGATATAAATACCTTTATTTTCCCGTCTAATTGATTTCCTGCCAGATTCATAAACATTTTTTGAAACAACTTATGCTTTAAATTTATGAGAAATCAAATAGACATATCCGAATCAAGTAGAATCATCTATAAAAGTGATGAAACAAACAGCCCATTGCCTTCCTCTCACATTCATTGAACTACAGACGTCCAAATGGATTAAATGCCGAGGAAATTCAGCTCTTTTATCTTTTCCAAATGGTTTCCTTGTCATTTTCCCTACTAGGCAATGCTCACATATGGACAAATCAACTTTTCAATATTGCCCAACAAGCCCTTTTGGCTAGTCTTTTCATATGTTGTTGGCCCATATGACCAAGTCAAGCATGCCATCATATTCACATCATTATCATAGAAGACGAAGAAGACGTGAAATAAGGGGATAACATATTGACATCATCACAATCAATATTTAGTACAATAAAACCATCTAGAAAGTAACTACAACCATAGTAGTTTGCATCTAAACACAAATCTACACATTTATTATGGAAGTTCATACCAAAACCAAGCTTAACCAACACTAAGACAGACACAAAATTTCGACGAATCTCCGGCGTATAGAACATCATGATGCGTCCACCATGCATGTTCAATTGGCAGGTGCCAATTCCTTTACATCAGCTCTAGAGTTGTTTCCAATATAGATCCACTTAGTTCCAATTGGTATCGTCGGACTTCCACGAAGGATCCTCTATCCTTTGCTACATGGTCTGTCGCTCCCGAATCTACATTCCACAAAGGATTGATTCAGCCTATAATGCAGAACTTGACACATAAGCAAAGTTCTCAAATGTACAAGAGGTGTATAGTTTCTTTGGCTCACGACAATCGTGAGCATAGTGACCTTCTCTTGTCACAATGGTAACATCACACCCTTGACATTTTCTTCACTTGAGGATGCTTTCCTCTCTCTTGTTGGTTAATTCTTGATTTCTTGCAATAAGGACTTGATCCTTTGCATTTCCACATATTGAACGAATCAATACGCTTGCGCTTAGAGCACAAAGCCCTTTCTGAGCTAGAACCAACATAGAAAATGTCTATTTTCGGCTCAAATACCGTTAGGCGGTCCTCTACTAGCTCAAGGTGGTGCATGGCATCCTTAAGATCTTTCATAACATGGTCAAGAGCTTTTAATGCTTCTTGCTTTTTCAGCACATATTGAATCTTCATGTTCAATATTTCACAATTATTGCCGTTCATATCAGCAATTACATTCTTAGTTGCTTTGAACCCATCGATCCGAACACATCGAGACATATATGCACGAATAATTAATGCTTATCATTTATGCATCCCTATTTGCATAGACCCATCATATTAATATATAATTTCAAGTAAGGCTTCAGAATCAAAAGGTCACTATGTTTCCAATCATCCTCTAAAAATCCTAACTTAAAATTATTATTAATATAATTATCTTATGCAAATAAATTCTATGAAATTACAAAAACTTCTATTACTACCCACGACTAATTACCCACAAAGAACCAAAGAATAGCGAAAGCGATAAAAATCTTAACATTCAATAAAATAACAATGCTTTCACATGATACAACTAATATATCGGTTGCTACATCAACAACAATCGGTAGTAATCATTACATAATCAATCAAAGAAATAAATAGGGAATGTCCTTCTAATCTATCACTCAAATCATCTCGAGAAAACTGAAGGCACATTTGTCAACCATGGAAAAACTTTTGGAGAGTTTTCATGTCGCCTCCAAGGCGCATTCACTCGGCGCCATGTTGCGCTCAATCTAAGGGTTGAAGTTTTGGCCAACTCAATCCTATTGTACTCTCTTACAAAAAGCTTCCACCAGCCTTCTATAATCCGGACCACGTTGACGTCCCATAACCGATCCAACACCGCTTGCCATTCAGTGGAAGAGTGTTCATCAAAGCCGGCACCTTCTCAAAATCCGGCATAAGATAACCATTCCGAGATGATTTCCCGCATCATCCGATTGACCCGACCACATGTGATACTAAATCACCGTCATGCCACCGATAATCGCTAACTCTAACTCTTTCATCAGCCTCTTAAGTCTTGCATTTCCCTCGTCGCCCTCGGGATTGCAGGTATCCTTGCATAACGCATCATAGTTCCCGCAACAAATGCACGAGGATAAAATGGATCACTTATAATCCATAATTAATATAAGAGAAAATACATAATTTTCCAAAATTCATGCAACAAATGCAGAATTAAAAATGGATTACTTATAACCCACATAGGCATGACTTAAAAAGAAAACAAATTCCTTTTTTTTTTTTTTTTTCGGGTCAACGGTCAACGGTCAAAGTCAACGGTCAACGGACGGTCAACGGTCAACGGGTCGGGTCAAAGGGCGCGGGGTCGGACCGGTCGCGACGGTCGAACCGATCGGACCGGACGGGCCGGTCGGACCGCTCGCGCGGACCGACCGCACGTGCCTCGCGCGTGCAGGGGATGACGTCACGCGACGTCATCCTCACACGTGCGGCGCGTGCCTCGTCCCGCGAGTCGGGTTGGGTCGCCGGTCGGGTCTGTTCGCCAGCCGGTGACCGTCCGGCGAATGTCGTCGGTGATGACGTCATAGGTGACGTCATCACGTGGCGTCATCGGTGACGCTATCCGAACGGTTACCAATCGTTGGATGACGTCACGCCGACGTCATCACGTGACGCCAGCACGCGTCGGTCCGCGGACTGGCGTGTGCCGGTTCGCCGACCGCCGGCGCGCACGTGCCGGTTCGCTACCGGTGCGTGTGGCGCACGCCGGCGGCCCAGCCGCTTCCTAGGCACGTCGCGCCCACACGCAGCGCTTCCGGCCGCGCGTGTGGCGCGTGCGGCGCTTCCGGTGACGGTCGACACATCGCCGGACTCGTCTCGGCGTCGCGCTTCTCCCGGTGCCTTCAGAATTTGATTTCGACTTGCGAAATCTCAGAAAAAAAGCCCGAAAAGAGCTCGGGTGTCGGGATTTTCGCCCGGTTCCGTACGGCCGAAGTGATTTCGCGAAAAATCAATCAAAAACATCGAATTGATCGGGAAAACGTGAACTAGGGCTCGATACCAATGTTGGGAATAACGGATCCCGAAAAGTGGATTCGACACTGAATCGAACCCCTAAATCAATGCGGAAGACGAAGCCGGGAAAACACGCATCACCGATCGTAAAGCACACCACGGATTCGAGCGTACCTTGTTAGCCACAGATTAAACACCAACGCTGAAGAAGAGGAAGAAATTCTGGCCCCGTTCGATCGATGACGACTTGAAGGGGAAAACGGTGCCTTGAACTTACTATTCTTTTTGGAGGAAGAGAGAACGCGGGAGAAGACGTACGTTGAATTGTCAAGCGTTATCTTCTCTCTCTCTCCCTCCCTTTTATACCTCTCCCCTTCCACGGGCCCTTTTCCCGTGGGCCGGGCCTTTTTGGCCCAACTTGAGCGGATGGGCCTTGAGCCCATCTTATAAATCCATCAGTTTTTTTTATCTACCTAGGTAATATTGACTGAATTGACTCTCCAAGCTCTCTTCATCGTACTTTGGAATGCTTGGACATTGATAGTAAGGATTGAGAACAATTGCCCATATAAAGTCAATCGGCAATCTTGTATTTTTTTTTTTCCAAAGGAACCGCTCCATCAATAATTGCTAAGTCACTTTTAGACCATAAATTGCCTAACTTGCTGCAGATGGAAGCTAAGCAAGCTTCTGTAACATCGTCCTCCTCCACTGGATCCCAAAAGGAGGGAAAACCAGGGCCCGATGTGCAGGGGATCAAAAACAGAGCACTAGAAGGAAGAGACCAAAAGCACCGCAAAAACGGGGGCAAGAGGCTAGGCTAAGCACCTCCACTTGAGAAAATGAAGGAGGACGATGGGGTCAAAGGGATGATCACTACCACCGAGGGTTAGGGTTTGAGCTCTACCATATCAGGTTCAGAGATACAGATTCAAGGCATAAGCCGAAGAAGACCATAAATAGCTAGAGACCCGAAACGTGAAGGGCGAAAGAGCTAAATATCTTTTCCCTTCACAAGAGGACAATGAGAGACGAGCCAAATGAAAGGAGTCTTCGGCTTGTTCACAGGACAAAGAGAAAGATAAATGTTAGAATTGGAGAAGGGGGAGGAAACTTTGACACTTTCCACGAAATGCTCGAGGAGAAGATGTCCTAGTTGAGACATAATCGGCTTGGGTGGGGTGAGGTGAATGGAATTTGGGGAAGACTAAAAATTTTATGCTATGTTTGTTTGGCCATCTTGATTTTTGATCAAAATAGGATAAGATATGAAATTTAGGGATTTTATTATATTTTATCCATTAGTTAGTGAATCACAATAATAAAATCGTATATATCTATATTATATTATGTGTATATATATATATATATATATATATATATATTTTGTATAAACGGCATATCGGTGTAAATAAACCTAAAAGCTCACAAATAAAGATAGTAAAATTGTCAGGCAACACTCTTGCCTATTTTTATTTTTATATTATTTTCCTTTCTTTTTTATTATTTTCATTTCATTTCTTTTTCCTCCTTCCATCATTCTCAGTAATAAAATTTTATTAAATAATAAGATGTACTAATTTACCTAAAATATGTGCTAAATATAAATATAGACTTATATTTATATTATATTTATATATTGAATCTATATTAAATATAGAATTAAAGTTGAATATATAAATAAAAATAAGATTAAATTAAAAAAACTAAATTGTCATTTTTTTGTTGTTTTGAATTTCTCATATGAGAATTCAAAAATTATTTATACATAAATATAATTTCAATTTTTTTTTTAATTTTAGAAGTTATTTGAGAAAAATAAATTTTCTATTAAATATATTAAAAATTCTATCCACATTTATCCCACATTCTCTGCAGGATAATTTTATCTAACTTATGTCCCCTATATCGACTTTACTCTATCTTAAATAGACACCAAATGCGAGGATATGATAAATTTTATCTTATTCTGAATGTTATCCAACTGTCAAATACAGCCTTAGGGCTTATGGGGGTTTAAGAAGAAAGAGTATTCCACCACCAAGAGGGATAGGGTATAGCTCTTCCATGGGAGAGAGGTTTTGTGAAGACAAATCGGCTGCAGATGCAGTTTTGATTAGTTATCCATATGAAAATTTGAGACTTTAAAGTTGACCCATCGTTGAACTAGTTTGATTTGGCTCCATTTTTATCCAATTTTTCTTGATTTTGTCGAATTATGCTGAATTAAAAATTTCTCAAGTGAATTGGATCAAATCGAATGCAACTAGATTAAATTTAATTAACTTGGCTTGATTAGTTTGGCACAAAATATGGCATCCTGATTTTCAGGTTCTGTTTTCAATTGAATAAGTTGGGCTTTTCATAGATGTGCCTATATTTTTTTTCCCTGAGCTGATCGCTCACGGGACAACTATTCTATAGGTGAAGCCGTTAAGGAATATAAACGCAATAAACTTGAGAATTCGACCATAAATCAACTGCTCGATCATGCTAATCTGCAAGAGTCATTACGGCACTGTCAAAATCGATTAGAGAATGGAGATAGGTCAATTTGACAGAGGTATGTAATTAGAGTGTGGGTGATTCTACCAAATTGAAAAATTTCTGTCGAACGGCACTAAACCGACTTTTCTTTCATTTCTGTACCCTGTGGCCGTATTTGAAACCTCGAGATTTTGACGAAAACCAAGAGTCGCTAATGTGTCGAAGATGTACAATATGGCTCGAAAATAATCGACCATGGGTCAATTGCATTAAAAATTCTAAAAGCTACCTAGTAGGTTAGGCCGCGCTAAAATCGCATTAGGTTGAAATTAACCGCGAAATTCGACCTAATTTCAAAAATTGAAAGTTCTACCATTTCATGATTCATTTTAAGAATTTCGACTCATCCTTCAAAAATGTTTCTGCAAACCTGAGTTTTCGGCAAAAAATCAAAAATTGACAGAATTGGACCGAGAAATTCATATAGGCCAAATTGGTTGCATTTTCGACCAAGTTGGACTAAACGACAAGGAAATTTGTGGAATGTGATGTGAGAATCTTGGCTGAATTTATAGGCTTTGATTTGAGCTCAATTGAGTAAGAATTAAATGGAATTGGAAGGGAAATGTCCAAATTCGTAGCCATGGGGGAAGCAACATTTTGGACCATTTCAATGGCTTGTTGGGGAAGCCTTGGGTGTGCAATGGCTAAGGATGAAGGCTGAAGGTGGTGTGGGCATGTGATGAGTGTTTGGATATTATTTGTGGACTTTGGAGGCCTTTGGGTCCCCCCCTCTTTAGCAGTTGTCTTCTTCTTCCTCCTTGGCCTTGCTTTCTCCATTCTTACTATGTTTGAGCTCAAGAGAACCCGAGGAAAGCCCCAGCCAACCGTCGACCACCCCTAGTTGCTGTACCACCCGTCCGAGCTTGCTTGCCCGTCGAGCACCGTCGAAACCCGCGCTAGCCCATCGCCATCCACGATCGTCCCTCGATCCAGCACCATCATCTGCATCAAAGATGTCGACCCGAGCTCGCCTGGCTACCAATCGTTGCCATCCAGCCACCATCTGCCGCTACCGAGCTCATCTAGAGTCACTGCAACCACCACCACCCATCCTGTGCCGTTTCAGCCACTCAAGCAGCTTCCTTTGGCCCTTGGACAGAGGCAGAACCTCAGCTATGGGCTAAGGCTTCTAGGTTCATTTTAAGGCCCATCCGGACCTCCCTTGGCGTTGTTGTAGGCTTGAGTCTCGCTCGCCTTGGCGTTGCTGTGGTTATGAACTCATTAGATCACAAAACTAGTGAGTTTACTTGTTAAACTCTGCTTAGGGAGTTAATGATACTTAAGGAGTGATTATTTTAGGCTAATTAGGGATTAGGTGGTTAGTTAGATTAGATTAGTGATTTAATTGCTTAATTATGCATGTTAGGTGGTTAGATTAGATTAATTATGGATTAGATAGGATGTACTATTTATCTAGATAGGTTCGGAAAATTTCTAGGGCCGTTTAAGTGGTTAGATTGGCGTTTCCAGCCTAAGTTGGTATTTATTGTATTTAAATTGCATTATTTAATTTTTTTGGAATTTATTTAATTATTTAATATTTTTGGAAATTAGACGTGATAACCGGTGATCGGAATTTCGTGCTGATTGCGGTGGTGTGCTTAGTTTATGCAATTGAGTGTTAATTTGTGTAAATTGAGTAGTGATTAAAATTTTGGTTATTTATTCCAAAATTGCGAAATTTTGGTATTTAATTAGAAAATAACGGGTATCGGGTTTTGACAACGAAAATGTTTTTACATACTATATCAAATAGTGAGATTTTTAAAAAGAAGGATATCAATTTTAAGGTTCGATTTGACCATATACCCACACACGATTATTTTACAGTGTTTTTAATGTAAAGAAAACATGCCAAGTTCGTTATCTTAATTGAGGCATTTGAGTACAAAGCACAATGTCCTAAGATGTAATTGAATAGTCGTTTGTTGGTTATGAGAACCCATCACAAGCATTTACGCTGGACGTTGCCCCTATATGGGACGCCGAACAACGGAAGCCGATCACAATAGATTCTGTATTGATGCTCCTTCGGGATTACCGTCTCAAAGAGACATTACCATGCTCAATGGAGTGAGATGACGCTTGGCTACACCAAAAGACCGCCAAACATCGAGTAGGCCGTGCCCATTGGGCCATGATTAAAATTGGAACATGTGATTGATTGAGTTTGACGCGCCGAATTATGGGACAAAATTGTGTGGTACTGTATGGGACGTGTCATAACGATTTGGCCCTATAATTGGGACCCCTGTGATTCATTGAGATTGAGTGAGACGTTCCAATTGATGTGTGCATTTATTATATGCATCTGTGATATGAACTGTACTGATGTACAAAAGGAACTGAGGCGAGGTGAGTCATTTGTGATGTGTGATTAGACTACCTCTAGGTATATTTCTTTGCTAATCGGGGTTTAGGGTGTGAACTCACTGAGATTTATATTTCACCCCATCATGGGTCCTAGTGTGAAGAACCCAGAGCTTGAGGCAGAAGGGTCAGGAGCATGGGTAGCTCAGTAGTTCTTGTTGGAGAGAGACCTCCTATACATAGACCCTAGAGATGGCCTTAGTGTATAAACTAGTGTGTTTATAAAAGTGTTTTGGTTGAAATTGTTATCCTGCTTTTCTTTCTCATGCTGTTTGCTGTTAGAGGATTAGTTAATTTGCTTCTGCATGTGCACAATCGATTGGGTCAACAACGCGTCTTGGGAACGTCGTAATTTTACCGAACACCGAGGGATGTGCGCGCACTTGAGGTTCGGGGCGTGACACAAAATTCTTTAAATCCTCAATTTTTTTTTTAAAATTGCACGATCAACCATACTAATGTATATAATTGAGGTTTAATTGACCAAATTGAAAATCAATTGATCAAATTAGATGTTAGTTTAAAAAGAGACAAGTTGAATCGAGTCATTTAGGGCATTATGTCTTTGATTTTTCAAATGTATGTTATCTAATTTGGTTGAATTAAGCTAAATGGAATTAATTTTGTCAAAGTTGACATCAGAATTAAGCTTTATTCAATCAATTGTTTCCAATCTTAGCTAATTTCTACTACTCTTGAAGAACATGTTCGGAACACCTAATTGAGAGAGTCGAACACTCTAAGTGTCAAAATTTGTCATAGGTAGACATATAAGTGCCAACATTTCTAAAATGTATATTTAAGTGCCAAAATTGGATAGGAAAGGAGCACTCTAAGTGCCAATGGTTAGAATTTCTGACCAAACTACTAACGTAGTTTTTCGACAAGATTTTTTTTTTTACTAATGTGGCAATTCTTAAAAAAAATAAAATTATCCACACGGTTTTGACATGGCTGGATAAGTTGTTTTGCCCCAAAATTTGATTTTGAGTACAAATATTAATTAAATTAAAATTTTAAAAAATAATCTTTTATATAAAAAAAAAAAAAAAGCCATTTCAAGGGCCGACATCATGTAGAGTGGGTCGGTTGGGGTCGTCGGGCCCTCAAGATGTGACTTTGGAATACTTCAATGAGCTCCTTTGCTATTTAAAATTTAGATCGTACAATAATCATGAGCTAATAAAGATTTTCCATTCATAATTTGGAATCGAAAGTTATATCCAATCTATTTCAAATTTCACTCGAAAATTTGTAATTGACTCCTTGTCAAACAATAAACTAATAAATCAAAACTCATGAACTTATTTCTATTCCAATTTTTCTAAAAACGTCTCGGGTTCAAACTAACTGGATCTTGGAAAAGAATATTTTCATTTTTCATTTTCATGTATTGCTAAAAATTTGCTTCAAATTATATACCTTATATTTAAAATAAGTGCATTCTAAAAGAAGTGAACAAAACTAAATTGTCGCGACCTCCTTTTTTTCGGCGCCCGCAATCGAGCACGGGCGCCTAAGGAGGCTAATGGCTCGGCTGAATTTAGTTAAGCCCGGACTCTCCCAAGTCCACCAATTCACGACTTAATTGGTTCAAGTTTTTAACCTATAAATCAATTTTTAAAATGGAGTCGCCACTAATCGATTTGGGGTAGGTTGATTATAAACCCAAGGGGAAGTATCGGGAGAAATACTCACTCCCGTGTAACCAGAGAAAGTAGGATCGGGACTTGATTACACTAGTTAATCACTAATGCTCTTTCGGTACATAATCTTGTTTAAACCCTGAGGTTTTGTGGCATCCCGGAAATTCAAAGCCGAGCCTTAAGGTGTGTTAAATGTCTTTAATTAGGTGATAGAATTTTATGGCTTATGCTTTAGCCAATTTGTCTTTTAATTTGATGAATTTTGCTTGTGTTGTGGAAATTTAAATTTAAATGCTTGGCCATATGATTTAAATTTCAATAATTAAAAATATATCCCAAGACTTTGGCCAAGGTGAAATTTGAATTTAGAAATATTTATAGAAAGGAATTCAAAAAAAAAAAAAAAAAAAGAGAAAATAGGCTTATTTTCGAAATGGGCCCTTGGACCCATTAGCCTAAAGCTTGGTGGGCCAAGCTAGTCGGCCATTGGGCCCAAGAGGGGATTTTCGACCAGCCCAAGGGGGAGTGGCCGGTTGGGCTAAGCCCAAGCCCAAGCCCAAATCAATTCAAAAATTAGTGTGACAAGTGGCATAAAGTAAAGAGCATGCATTGGCCATAGGTGTGGTGGATCAATCATTACCTATGATGAGCCTAGGGGAGTATAAAAAGAGAGAGGGAAGAGAGAGTGGCCGTTTTCTTCATTTTGGCCGAGAGAGTGTGCGAGAGAGAGCTTGAGCGGAGGAGGCCGAGAGGGAGGAGGTGGAGCCGAGAGTTCCCGCCGCCGTGTTTCGCCGTTCGCCCGCCGTCCGACCGTCCTACGCCGCCGTGTGTTGCTGTGTGTTCATCTTGGAGGCAAGTGGGGTTCCTTTACTTCTCTTGCATGTTGTTTGATGGTTGCATGTTCGGTTTGAGAGGGGTGATTTGGGCGAAATACCGAAGTAAGGGTTGAATGTGTTCATGTCATGTGGCTGTTTCCGTTCGGTTGGTGGTAGACAGTATCTTATTCGAGCTTGCATGTGTACTTGGAGTGCGATTTTGGCTTCGGTGTCTTCATGGAAGTTGAAGCTAACATCTTGAGGTATGACATACTCGAATTTCATGGAAAACGATGGTGATATGTGGGGTCAAAAGCTTTGTTATACGGAGACCTCAGATCTGCGAATTTCCTACTGACCTTTTGTTGATTTCTTGGTTGCATGTCGATTTCTGTTGGAGATCTCACTTTGTTGTCTTCTTGAAAGTTGTAGGAAACACCCTAAGCTACAACATACTCTAAAATGAGGCAAAAATAACAAGTATAACTTGGTGAATCGGCCAGATCTTTGAGACGGATGGTTCTGTTGAAGTGAACCGAGACACCCGAGACTTCATGGGTTAAAATGGTGACCATAATCTGGTTATTTGACCTAGATCCCTTCATGAAGATTGTAAAGGACACATTTTTACATAACATACTTAAATTTCAGGAGAAACGAAAGAGATTTGATGGGTCAAACCTAAGTTTTTCGGTGATGTACGTTCTGGACGAAACGGTAGAGGTTCCAGAAGCTTCGTGGAGTAATATAAATTAATCTATAAATAATTTGGCTAAGAGTTCTTCATGAAAAATGCACGAAAATGTGTTGGCTATCATCCTGTAAAATTTGGGAATTTTCGGAGGTCATATGGGTATTTTAATTGAATTAATTCGAAAACTGTGCAATCTGGCCGTGATCCGAATATTGCGTGTATTTTGTGGAAATTTGGGAAATTATGTAAAATGCGAATTAGCTATGGATTTTATGTGAAATCTGATTCTAATTGTTTGTTTAAGGATTGATTGAAGATTATGATTTTGGAAAATCATAAATACTAAATATAATATTTATTTCTGAAAATAAATAATATAATAATATAATAATATAATAAAATAATAACAAAATAATAAAATAATAAAAAAAATAAAAAGGGTTATTTTATTGGCCATGAGTCCTATTGAACTATGACGCATTGCTATATGACATTGATGCATGTGAAATCATTAATTATGATGTATTGTTATATGGCATTGATGTATGAATGATCATGAATTATGATGCATTGCTATATGACATTGATGCATGTATGATCATGAATTATGATGTATTGTTATATGGCATTGATGTGAATGATCATGAATTGTGATGCATGTATGTAAATCATATGCCATGAAATAACAAGATGAAAAGGATGATAAAAAGTGGAAAATGGTATGTGAGAATGAGGTTGTGGTGGGGGATGTTGTTTGGTGGCACGTGGCGTAATTCCGAGAGATTCCACTGGAGTTTCGGGATGCCGGAATGTGGGGGCCGGAAGTCCGGTTGTATCTCGGATACATGCCCGGAAGTGACTCGCGATGCCAGGATTAGGGTGCGAGATCCCGGTTAGAAGGGTAAAGACCGGAAGTCCTGTCGGAGGTTTACTCGCCCCGAAGGGAGGTTCCTCGTGATGCTAGTTGAGGTGCGAGATGCCGGAATGTGGGGGGCCGGAAGCCTAGTGGCCATGAGATGGCTGGAATGCTGGGAACCCCGTCGGAGGTTTACGCTCAAGGGTGATGATCAAATTGATCATGGAATCTGTCGGAGGTTTTACGCAAAGGATTGATAATGATACCCTGTCGGAGGTTTTACGCCGAAGGGATGGTGATGATTTGAGAAAGATAATGTGGGGATCAATTGATAAATAAAAATGGCCAATGATGAGATGATGTGATATGCATGGTGATGCATGGCTAATGATGATATGATGTGATATGCATGGTGATGCATGGTTAATGATGATGTGATATGCATGGTGATGCATGGCCAATGATGATATGATGTGATATGCATGGTGATGCATGGTTAATGATGATGTGATATGCATGGTGATGCATGGCCAATGATGATGTGATGTGATATGCATGGTGATGCATGGTTAATGATGATGTGATATGCATGGTGATGCATGGCCAATGATGATATGATGTGATATGCATGGTGATGCATGGCTAATGATGATGTGATATGCATGGTGATGCATGGCCAATGATGATATGATGTGATATGCATGGTGATGCATGGCTAATGATGATGCGATATGCATGGTGATGCATGGCCAATGATGATATGATGTGATATGCATGGTGATGCATGGTTAATGATGATATGTATGCTATGATGATGCATGAATACGCTTGTCATCAAAAAGGTAAGTGATGCCTGAATTGTATGATGGTATGCATGGTGCACGAGTTGTTATTGGATTTCCCTATCTGGCGAGTGGTTGTACTCACCCCTTTTAAGGGATAACATTTCAGATTAGCACTATGCCGCTGCTGGCTTGTTTCGCGTGGCGTGTTTTACGGTATTCCGTCGACGTCGAGGTGGAGATGATGAGATGGATCGTCCTCGGTACCGGATTGACTTTTATCCGGTACGATGCTTAGTCATGTATGATATCGGCCCAGCTTGGGGCCTGTCATACAAGAGTTTTTGTCCGTGCACGTCCGTCGAGATGGTACTATGCGAGGGATGCTGCCGCCGCCACCACTGACGCACGGGATGGGTGTGAGATCGCACGCGAGAGTAGGAGCTAGACCGCTTTTTGGTATAGATAGTTGACGCTCGTGATGGGAGGTTTTTTGTGCTCATAT
>CM024627.1:25373717-25460434 GCA_014182585.1 Eucalyptus coolabah
TATTGAGTTGTAAGTTTGAAAAAAGAAGAAGAATAATGTCAAAAAATTGGTAAAGAGTGGGTACATCAAGATTTTACCTCTTATTTAATTTTAAACTTTAAAAAAGTATAAACTATAAATAGTATTTTAAATTATACTATTCTTGAACATGGTTTATTTTCAATGTAGTCTCTTACATATATTAGTAAACAGAGAAAATTTTATTCAAATATAAGATTGTGTGTAGCTACACAAGTGCCCACTAATTCTCATTTGTAAGTGTAGTTGTCCTATCAAATTAAGATATGTTTTCAAGATAGAGAAATTAAATTTGAACAAAGAAATTGGTTGGTTGGATGAGTTATATCAAATTGAAAGTTAAAAATTGCCATAACCAAATCCACGTTTCTAATTTACTTATATTAATCACTAAATGTGCATACTTAATTAAAGTATTTTTGCTTTGAGGATTTGAACACATAAGTGACAAATGTTGTATCATGCATTTGTACATATCATCATGAGAAGTAATGAGATTTTTTTTCCAAATTTAACATGTGCTTTCATCTTTACTTTCAAAAGAAAACAATTATGGATTTTGATACTCCAGCATTTATCTACTAGCTTATTGCAATTGCTAATTAATCATGGTCAAGCATGAAGATAAATAAGTTAGTAGATTCACACTCAAATCACTTAACATCGAGCCCTGTCGATCTGGGCCGGGCCTAGAAGAGACCAGACATTGCCAAGCCCAACTTCCTGAAATTTCTTCCAAAATTTAGGGCAAGTCAAAGATCCCTTTATGGGTCAATGGTCAAAGCACAGAGACTCTTTACTTTCATGTTTCAAACCATTAAGCTTGTAACAAAACAAACCAATAAGTAATTAACAAAAGCCAAACCCAATCTAGATCTTACCTACCCATCACCGAATGAACCGCGTCAAAAGACAAAAGGGAAGCTGGAAAAGTTTCAACACAAAAAAAGATGGATCATTTGTCTTCATCTCGTATGAATTGGCCCGTGATCCAAGCCGTTTCTTTTTTCTTATTTTTTAAAACCAATTTCTCCGTCCTCTACCTAGTTTGCATCCATATATGCTTTGATGTCTGTGTGGACTAGGTCGAACCACGTGAGAGATGACAAAAGAAGATAACAATAGGGTTACCACTTCAACTGAAGGTGGGAGAAGAGGGAGAGAATTATAACGTGTTAACTCGGCCGGCATGGTTTGTTAGAATCAATCGATTAGCAATGGTCTCAAATGACAACATCCTTTTCGTTTTGATAATAAATAAGATACGATTTCCCAATCTCATGTGCACTTTTCGAAGTGCCCATTAAATCTCAATCGGTCGTGACAGTGTCTTTGTGTCACGAATATTACCAAAGCTACATCGATTCATGATGTTGATTTCCCAACTCCGCGAGTTGCAATATCCCATGGGCCATATGAAGCTCTCTTGGGCTTGTCTCAACGGCCATTGCATTCTCTCATCATCTTAGAGGTTTGGGCTTTGTTGCTTCATAAGATGGGCTTTCTAGTTTGATCATGCGCTTTCTTAGTCCATCGGTAGAGAGGCACCCCAGCGGCCCATCATACCTTTGCAATTTGTTTGGATGTATGGTAATTTCATTTCTCTGTTATCTTGTTATTTTGTTAAAAATAGAAAAAGAATATAATTTTGTTTAGTAATATTAGTTAATTTTTTTATTCATAGGAATAAAAAGTGGTTAGGGAATAGATTTTGAATAGAAAAAAAGAAATAGAAAAAAGGAGCTTATTGTTTTCGGGAACAATTTTTTACAAATAAGTCATCTTCTTTCTTTTCTTTTTTATTTTCTTCTTCTTTTTACTGCACATCGCCCACCGCTATTCGCCACCCCACATGCCACTAGTTGTCACCCCTATCACTGCGTTCGCCATTGCTTGCTACCGACCATCTGCCGTCGCCACCCAGACAATTGGCTAAAGGGGAGAAAGAAGAAGAGAGGAAAAAGAAAAAAAAAAAGAAGAAAAATCTAAAAAAAATTAAAAAATTTTAAAAAATTTACGTCACCAAAAACTCATGGGTTATACCAAACACATTCTTGTTCTTTCTCTATTCCGAAAGTAGAACTTTTGTGTATTTAATAAACACATTGTTTTATTTAGAAATTGTTCAGGGGAATACAAATAAAAAAGAATTATTTCTGAAAAAAAAATTAAAAATTGTTCTTTGAAACAGAAATGTTACCAAACTCATCATAAACATGTGTACGTGCTTTTGTGATGCTAGAGATGTAAAAAGGGAAGGTGATTTTGTTCAATGGTCTATGAATAATAGTTATTATGAATGATAAAATTCAATCCCAAGATCCAAATTGGTAATTAAATGCTTGATTTAGGTGCGGTGGATCCTCCATTTGAATGGTGGATCCTACGTTCGAATAACTTTTCGCTACCCTGTAGATGAAATCATACTAATGCGGATAGATGGATGGTTTTTATAGGTATTGGTGCGAGATTAGTCAAGTCAAAAGTTTGGATATCTTGTATTGTTAAAAATAAATGACGTGAGTTACTAATTTTAAGAGAGAAGTATCTATCAATGCCATAAATTGTGTACGGTGCTCATTTGGTGCCAAAGGTTCCGTCGGATTACTTAAGTGTCAAATTGGAGGAAAAACAATCTTTGGTACCATCGGTGAGATATCAGCCAAAATGATTACGTGGCTTTTATATTTAAAAAAAAAATCGAGAAGCCTTTTAAATGACGTCGTTTTCCGTATTCCTTAAGAAAACGATGTTGTTTTGCCGTCTACGTGGATGGCCTCACAAAAATGATTGCACAACTCATTTGAGGATTTTTTTTTTTTTTTTTATTTGAGTTGAAATTAGGGTTTTTGTCCTTGTTGCTCGGCCATCGTCGCTTGGCCATTGTCCCTTGGCCACCGATTTAGCCATTGTTGTCCCTCGGCCACCATCCCTCGACCTCCATTGTAGTTGCTTGCCACAATAAGACAAGAAAAATGAACGGAAAATCTAGAGAGGGACGTGTCAACGGTGAGGGCAAAGGAGGAATGGCGGGGCCACGGCTCTCGCTGTCATTGCGGTTAGCTTCGCCGACAACCTCCATGACGTTCAGTCTTCACGACTACCATTGGTCGGATTGCTTGTGCTTCTAGAGATTCTTCGAGCTCGTGCTTCTTTGTAGACAATATTCCTTGGGAAAGGGTGGTGGTGGGGCTGAGATTCGGGGATTTGAAAGGTTGACAAGGTGATTGAAAATGGGGGAAAACTGCGGGGACGGATGCGAGTGCGTGGTTTCTTTTACGGAAAAACTATTGGTCTTGTGCTGGTGCGGATGGTGTTGTTGGTCTTTGTTCTTCGAGAAGGATGACGATGCCTTCTTTCTCTCAATTTGGGAATTTAGGGTTTTAAATTTGGGGAAAAGACAAAACGGCGTCGTTTTGTTGTTTAAGTGCGACTATACTCAGACGAGCACATCAGCAAAAATTAATAAAAAGTGCGCGTCGGATTCTAGACTATTTGATCGGCGTTGGTGTTGAAATGATCATTTCTCAAATTTGTTGACAATTAAGTGATCCAAAATAAACTTTTGGTACCAAAGTAGTGTTAGTCACAACTTATGGCAACGATAGTGTACTTTCTCCCTAATTTTAATATTAAGTTTTGAGATCTTAGATTTGAGTATAGTGACGTGGGTTATTCAAGTCTAGTGGCTGGCCACTTGGGTGTTGGAAGGTTGGTGCTTTCAATAATGCTTTATGAAGCAGGGTTGGGTGTTTGGTCGGTTCGTGACATTATGGGGATTGAAGTGATTTTGAAAGATCATTTTAGAAAAATTGTCGAGAATGAAAAGAAAAAGAAAGTACCTTTCAAAGCTAGTTTATCTTGAAATGAGTGCCAAAAGACATTCAAGTGAGATTCACTCGATCCAACGATCTATGTGATGCTCAATTTCTTTTAGTTTCTTGTTAGTTAAATTAAGCATATTTGAGTCTAAATTCAAAATAACAAATTATAATAATAATACTAATAAGGGATAAGTGTTCCATAAGTCCTACAATTTGTCACGAAAATGCATTTCGGTCTTAAAACTTGCAAAAAATGCATTTAAGTCCTAAAATTTGTCAAATTGTTTCAAACGAGTCCTAAAATCGACGCCATTAGCCTTTCGTTAAAAATGCGTGGCATTTAAATAATTTTTATTTTCCGGGTGTATTTTTAATTAATTTTTATCCACTTTTTTTAAATTATATTTAAAAAAATAAAAATAAATTTATTCTTATCTTATTTTCAACAAAAACTAAAAAAAAAGTTAAAAAATTTATTTTTAAAATTGTTAAAAAAAAATCAGCACGGCTCCTCTCCCTTGTTCTTTGCCCTGCTGGCTGCGCCCATCATGGGAGGGTCGGGCTACGGTCGTCGACCCAGGAGGCGGGGTGGCGGGCCTCGCCCGGCCCTAGGCGAGGTTGGCAAAGATCGCCAGGTGGGTGGTCTCGCCGGCCGGCGGTGACGAGGCCTTACCCGGGGCGGCGGTTCTTGGCCCCCGTGAGGGCGAGCAATGACTGACCCACTTGGCCCCGTGAGCCGTCGAGCCCAAATTGGGGCACCCTTACTTAACTCTAGCGTGAGTGCCGGATCTGGGCTTTGGCGCCGTTGCGGGGCCAGAGCAGCGACTCGCCCGAGGGGGCGACGCCTGCGGCCCCCTGTGAGGGTGACGAGCCCAAATGGGGCACCCTTACTTAGCTCTAGCGCGAGTGCCCGGATCTAAGCCCATTGGCCGTTGCGGGGGGCTGGATGGCGATCACCCCCTAGGCTAGTCGTCACCGGCCCTCATGGGGAGGCGGGGCCGTTGCCCGCCTTGGGTGAGGCCTCGTCGACCTCGCTCGGGGCTGGCGATCCTCAGCGGCCGGCGAGGGCACGGCCAGGCCCGGGGCGGTCCGACGATCGCGGCCCTCGCTGAGGCCGCCAAGGCCCCACCACCCCCTTCCTAGGGTCGACAGCAAAGTCGCCGGCCCCTCGGTGATGGGCGGCGGTGACGAGGGAGAGAGGCCGTTGTTTTTTTAAATAAATATTTTAATTTTTTAAAAAGTTTTGGTGAAAATAAGATAAAATGAATAAAATTGATTTTTTTAGTTTTTAAATCTAATTTTAAAAATGAATAAAAATAATTAAAAATCCCGTGGAAAATAAAAAATGATTTAAAATGTCCGTTAGGTTTTAACGGAAAATGCTAACGGCGTCGATTTTATTTTCATTTGAAATAATTTGACAGTTTAGGACTTAATCTGGCTTTTGCGAGTTTTAGGGTTAAAATGCATTTTGAAGATAAGTTTAAGACTTCTGAAACACTTATCCCTACTAATAATTCAGCCATGACCCACTTCATACGTGGGAGTGGAGGGATTATTTGTGAGAAGAAAATTTTCTTCTTTCCCACGTTGCAGCCAAGTGGTGTTGAAAGGGGAGGCGACACTTGTATCTTTTCTTTCTTTTTTCTATTTTCTCTTTTATCCCTTTTCTTCCTTGAAACTGCTCGACACCCCCAACAGCTCATGATCAGACCTGCGTTCTTTTGTTCTTCTCAGCTGAGACGCACCACCTTCCTTTCCTCCCACTTCTGTTCATCTCCACCGAGCCTGACCCCATCTCGACCTCTCACAGCCAGTGCCTTCGTCCAGTAGCGAAATCATCACTACCCTATTCCATTCAGAGCCCCGCTGCCGGCTGTGAAACCCCAGCTTGCCCAATGCCTCCTCCCTTTTCCGCCGGTGAAAGATCCAGGCAAGTCGGGCTGTGATTAAGGTTCTGGGTTCATGTAATGACTGCGCCTAGCTATGCATGTGAAAATCGGGGTAGATTTCGGGGTTGGGTACAAGAAAATTTGGGAACTAAAGTCCTGTTCGGAGTTGGGATGCGGTTGCTGTTGATGAAGCCGCGGTGGCGAGAGGCAGTGGGTTTGCTGTGTGGGCCATCCAGTTGATTGGTGGAAGGGAGTCGGAACCTATTTTAGGTCGTTTCGTTGTGCGGGTCAACAAGAACGCGGCATTGAGGGGGCCGTGAGCTCAGCTCGCCCCTCCATCTTCTTTATTTCCCACATGCATTGAAGTGCAGTTTTTATTATGCTTAGATTTTGAGAATTGATTGTCGGTTGTTGGTCTTCTTCATGAGATGGAATCGCGGGCGAGGCAGAAGAGTGTGAGCTGCGAGTTAGGAGGATAGCTAGAAAGAGTTGCAAGTCTGGTTTGATCTACTATATTCTGAGGTGAGTCAATGAGGTCACTAAAGTCGGTTTTAGCATAGTTTCGAACGGGTTTGAGTTCGGATGAGTATGTGTGGTCGGGTGTAGGTGAGACAGAGAGCGTGAGCAAGAACGAAAAGGAATGAGGCCGTGCAATGCGACCAAAACTGTGAGCTCTACAAGTGGTGAGTTGTGAACTTAGGTGATTCGTATGAAGGTCACGGTTCAGAAAGACATGAGTTTGGTTAATTGGTTTGGGTTCCATGGATGGGTTAATGAAGTAGTGTAAGCCGTGGGTTCGTGAGAGGACTAAATAGCTAGGAATAGCTGAGTGTAGATGTTAAAGTCCATAGATGATCTGTCCAAGAAGAAAAGCCAGTTGAGGATGCTGATTTGTCGATTTTCCGTCATCCAATGCTTTGAGAATTGGATGGACTTACCTTCTGGAGAGTTGTGCATTACATCTTGACCTATATTTAATTGAGATTTTTATGAGGTTAAATTGATCCACCCTGGGACTTGATTTTATATTGTTTGTGAGCTGTCCAGAATTATAGAATCCCGACCTTAGTGTGCTTTCAAGTTTTTGTAAAATTCTTGAGTTAGAATATGGACTTACTTCCTTCATGAAAATAGTAGGAGACATCTAGGTGTAGAACATATCAAAATTTCAATGCATTTTACTAAGTTTTAAACTTCAAAATGGACTAAACCTCCCGGTTGTTGATTCTGTTTGGAGGAAGGAATTTTGAGCTGCATAGACCACATTTCTCTCTTCACAAAAGGAACCAGACTTGGTTTCCTTCTTGAGAAGTGTTCATTTAGGGCCTTGCTATCGCATGCTAAAATTTGAGAGTTTTCTGTGATGGTTTACTATGGTTTTGGCTCTAAATATTGAGACTAGTCGCTTCGCCTAGTTTTGTCCATGATAGTAGATTTTGAGTTTTCTGCAAGAAAATGTTGGACTCTTACTTTGTCGCCTCTAATGAGGTTCTGTTCTTATATACCTTGTAGTATTTAACAATGTATGTTTAGACTTTGATGTAATTGTTAGCATAGTAGAGTTGTTGGTCCTGCAACAAGGCGGAATTATGAATGTGTGTAATTGGCTAAGGAGCCAATGAGAGATTCTGGTGTCGGGATGCCTAGAGAGGATGACGAGGAGTAGTGGTATTCTCAGGGGACTAAGGGTTGAATAGCTTCTTAGGAGACCTTGTGATGCCAGGTTGGGTGCGAGGTACAGGGTGGAGTGTCATCTTCCCTTGGGTAATCGCCCTGTCGATCTGGGCCGGGCCTAAAAGGAGACCCGACATTGCCAAGCCCAACTTCCTGAAATTTCTTCCAAAATTTAGGGCAAGTCAAAGAACCCTTTTATGGGTCAATGGTCAAAGCACGGAGAGACCCTTTACTTTCATGTTTCAAACCATTAAGCTTGTTACAAAACAAACCAATAATTAATTAACAAAGCCAAATCCCAATCTAGATCTTACCTACCCATCACCGAATGAACCGCGTCAAAAAGACAAAAGGGAAGCTGGAAAAGTTTCAACACAAAAAAAGATGGATCATTTGTCTTCATCTCGTATGAATTGGCCCGTGATCCAAGCCGTTTCTTTTTCTTATTTTTTAAAACCAATTTCTCCGTCCTCTACCTAGTTTGCATCCATATATGCATTGATGTCTGTGTGGACTAGGTCGAACCACGTGAGAGATGACAAAAGAAGATAGCAATAGGGTTACCACTTCAACTGAAGGTGGAAGAAGAGGGAGAGGATTATAACGTGTTAAGCTCGGCCAGCATGGTTTGTTAGAGTCAATCGATTAGCAATGGTCTCAAATGACACATCCTTTTCGTTTTGATAATAAATAAGATATGATTTCCCAATCTCATGTGTACTTTTCAAAGTGCCCATTAAATCTCAATCGGTCGTGACAGTGTCTTTGTGTCACGAATATTACCAAAGCTACATCGATTCATGACGTTGATTTCCCCAACTCCTAGCGAGTTGCAAATATCCCATGGGCCATATGAAGCTCTCTTGGGCTTGTCTCAACGGCCATTGCATTGTCTCATCATCTTAGAGGTTTGGGCTTTGTTGCTTCATAAGATGGGCTTTCTAGTTTGATCATGGGCTTTCTTAGTCCATTGGCAGAGAGGCACCCCAGCGGCCCATCATATCTTTGCGAATTTGTTTGGACCCATAGCTAGGGATCTGCAACGTAACATTTCTCTTTCTCTGTTCTTTTGTTTCCGAAATAGTAAAAGAATAGAAATTGTCTAGTGATATTAGTTAATTTTTTTATTCCTTGAAATAAAAAAGTGACCAAGGATATTTTGGAATAGAAATAAGAAATAAAAAAAAAAGTAACTTATTATTTCCAAGAACAATTTATCTAAATAAGTCATTTTCTTTCTTTTATTTTTTTTCTTCTTCTTCTTTATTGCACATTGCCCACAGCTGTTTGCCACCTTGCATGCCACTGGTCGTCACCCCTTGCAACCCACTGCTCACAACCGTCCACTGTTTGCCGTCACTTGCTACTGGCCATTTGCCGCCACCACTCAGCGATTGGCTGAAGGGGGAAGAAGAAGAAGAGAGGAAAAGAAAAAGGAAAAAAAGAAGAAAAAAATCTCAAAAAAAAAAAAAAAGATTTACGTACGAGAAAAACTCAAGGGTCGTACAAAACACATTTCGTTATTTTTCTATTTCGCGAAAGTAGAAATTTTGTATATTTACTAAATGCGTTGTTTTACTCGTAAAACCTGTTTTAGGAAATGCAAATTAAAAATAATTATTTCTAAAAAAAATTAAAAATTAACTTGAAATATAAATGTTACCAAATGCACCCTAAGGTGTCTACTTGCTTTTGTGATGCTAGAGATGTAAAAAACGGAAAGTGATTTTGTTCAATGGTCTATGAATACTAGTTATTATGAATGATAAAATTCGACCCCAAGATCCAAATTGGTGATTAAATGCTTGATTTAGGCGTGGTGGATCTGCGTTTGAATGGTGGATCCTACATTCGAATAGCTTTTCGCTACCTTGTAGATGAAATCATACTAATGCGGATAGATGGGTGGTTTTTATAGGTATTGATGCAGATTAATCAAGTCAAAAATTTCGGATATCCCTTATTATTAAAAATAAATAACGCGAGTTACTAATTTAAGTAGTGAGTTTTTGAGATCTTAGATTTGAGTATAGTGATGTGGGTTATTCAAGTCCAGTGGCTGGCCACTCGGGTGTTGGAGGTTGGCGCTTCCAATAATGCCTTATGAAGCCAGGCTTGGGTGTTTGGCCGGTCCGTGACATTATGGAGATTGAAGTGAATTTTTGAAAGATCATTTTAGAAAAATTGTCGAGAATGACAAAAAAAAGAAACCACCCGCTAGGGTGGCTCTGCTATAGGGCGCTCCCTCTCCTGAAAGAGAGGTCGAGTGTTTGATTCCCTTGGGCTCCCGTAAGGTGATGCGCAGGAGGCCGACAGAGACATCTAGGTGACTTACCCGGTGCACGTGGTGGGTAGTACAAGACGCGGGTTCCTGGCGCACTCTCCGCCGCCAGATGGCGGCTCCCTGATAAAAAAAAAGTACCTTTCAAAACTAGTTTATCTTGAAATGAGCGCCAAAAGACATTCAAAGTGAAATTCACTCAATCCAACGATTTATGTGCATGAGGCTCACACGAGTCGAACATACATGAGAATCTTTGTAATGGAAGAAAGATGAGTCTTAAGGTTTGAGAAATATTTAAGAATAATGATACAAATAATTTTTGAACTTTAACTTAATATGCAACGTGATCTCTTAACTTTTAATTTGTTTAATACAATCCTCGACCTTTTGGTTTATATTTAGTATAACCTTTAAATTATATGAAAATGTTCAATAATTATAATTAAACTCGAATGTATACCAAAAGTTAAGAGACAAAAGATCGGACAAATTCAAAACTTTAGAGATGATATTACACATGAGCTAAAGTTGAAGGCTCATGTAATAAATTAACAGTTTAGCGATCATTAAATCAAACTTCATGGAACATTCGTGTTATTTTCTCAAATATTTATTGGAACTTGAGAGGCAAATTAAAATTAACAAGAAAAGAAGAAGCAAAAAAAAAGAAAAAGAAAAGATAATCATTTTGAACTTTAACTAATATGTAATGTGATATCTTAACTTTTAATTTTTTTAATAACCTTTGGTTTATATTCATTATAATCCTTAAGATATAAACCTAAAACTATAGGAGAATGATGATTATGGATTAAACCGAACATACACAAAAAGTTCGAGATATGAGATTGAACAAATTCAAAATCTTAGATACAACATTACACACGAGCTAATGTTTAAAGCTCACATTTAATAAGTTAAGGTTTAGGGATTTAGGGATTATCAGTATATCAAAGTTAATGGACTATTCGTGTTATTTTCTCAAATATTTACTGAAACTTGAGGGGTAAATTAAAATTAACAAGAAAAGAAGGGAAAAAGAGAAGAAGATAATCCTTTAGAAGTCTTTCGAGGTAAAGACGCTCCTGGACGACCAGACAGCCAGCAAGTTCTCGCTTCCGACGTTGACGGTCGACGCAGTTTACACAGTCCGCCGCGGCGAAGGCGATGGAGGCGCTGAACATGAAGGTGCTGACCCTATCGTCGCAGCCCCTCAGGCACCTCCCTCCGCCTCGCCGCTTCCTCCCGCCCCCCCGTTCGCCCCAGCCTCTTCTTCCTCCGCTGCTCCTCCTCCTCACCCTTCTACTTCCTCCTCCCCTCTCCCGCCGCCGCCCCGCCGGCCGCGGCCGCCGGGCTGCGTCCTCGTCCTCCTCCACCTCCGACAGGGAAGCCGTCCGCGCCATTCGCTTGAAAAAGGTCCGTCCTTTTCTCCGGCTCGCGTTCGGGATGTCCGGCTCATAGGCTCCGCGGGTCTGCGCTTGGAATTGGGGTCGGTATGAATTTGGAAGGAGATCTGTGAATTCATATCGTGGCAGGGGATGAGGAGTGTATCTAGGATTTTTTAACCGAAGTTTTTTGTTTTGTTTAGAGGTCGATTTTTGTTGCTTCTCGTGGTTTTCTCTTTCTAGAACGCCATTAGAAATAATGAGGACGCCATTAGGTTCTGGTTTCTGTTACCAGTTTGATTAGGAATGCGGCGAACGAGAAGTTGGAATCTTTCAGTGCCTTGAGTAGTTCATTCTCTTTCGACAATTGTTAAGTACTTATTGACCCGAAAGAATGCAATTTAAAGCTGGGGAGACTTCACACCTCCTACATTGATGGTGTGTCTGTTCTATAGGTGGAAGAATTGAGGGAGAAAGGTCTCGAGCCCTACGCCTATAAGTGGGATAGGACTCATTCAGCTAGTCAGCTGCAAGAAATATATAAGCATTTAGCAAATGGTGAAGAGTCGAGCAGCGAGAAAGATGAAGTGTCTGTAGCTGGGAGAATCACTGCACGCCGAGCATTTGGGAAGCTTGCCTTTTTGACCCTTCGAGATGATTCTGGAACAATTCAGGTTTGCTCTTGCTCTTCGGCAACCCTGTCTACTATTTCCTTAGCTACCCGTGCATTGAGTTTGTTTCCTATAGGGATGGAATTGGGGCAGGTATAATCCGGTACTTCTTCCTTTACAGTCTTTAGGTAAATTGGCAAATGTGCTGCCTAATTATTCTAATCCTACTAGAGTTGGGACGTTCGAGATTTACTAAATACTTAGGGTTGCCTATATAATTTTTTTAAACCCCTAAAGAATTTAAATTTGATTTGACATTTCCAGAAACAAATACCATCACATGCATAATTTCTCCTTATAAGATCGTTACATTTTAGATTTCTGTGATTGTGGATCTTGAAGTTTTTCAATCTTATATATATTTTGCTATACTGTAGTTTTTATTTATTTATTGAGATTCGCAATGCATAAGTTTTAAATTAATGATTGGTTTTGCAAATTTGACACAGTTTGTCATTTAGTTAGTGTGACATATATATCTATTAGAGGCTAGCGGGATGGATTTTAGTTGAGTAATGTTTAGCCGTTCATTCTGGAAGCTCATGATCATCCTCATTAAGAACTTTTATGCCTTATTTGAATTGATCATGCTAAATCCTTTTTGTATGTTGTTATAGTTTACTTTTGACCCAGAAAGTCAAACCATCTGAAATGTTAGAAGATGCATGATGCAATCATTGTTTTCATTTTCTTGACTTGTTACACTGAATTTTCTACGTATGATAGATGGCTGGCTGCACTTGCTTCCATCTGCTGGCTAGAGATAAATGGAACTATAGAGGTGCACTGAAATTTTATGTTGCACTTATCTAGGATGAAATGATCTGCTGTGTAGTTTAGATCACCCTTTAATAATTTAACATTCTTTATGCTATATGTCCTTTTCTTTTCTACTGAAACTTATAAGATCAGTCTTCTTTACTTTGCATGGTTGGCAATTACTTGTCTCATACTTAGATGGCCCCAAACTTTGTTTGAATATGCTGGTTAGTATTTGTATCACCTTTAATAGTGCAAAAGTAAGGCAGCTACTTTTTACTGCCATTGCTAGACCTTTTCGATACAATGGCTAGAAACTGATTGAAAGTACCAACCATTTGTTTTAGCTTTACTGCGAGAAGGAGAGGCTGTTAAACGATCAGTTTGAGCGATTAAAGACCCTTTGTAGATATTGGTGACATAGTGGGTGCAAATGGAACTATAAAGCGGACAGAGAAAGGTATATGATGATTCCTCTTGTTTACATTTAGTTGATATACATCAGTCACTATAGATGGAATGAGCTAAGATTTCCCCTTTCTTTCTTTTGTTATCGCGGGTTAGGTAAATCTGCAGTTCTAGTTGTACTCTGATGTCTTGTTATGAGGTCTAGCTGCTGAATGTTCTTTTCCATGATTTATACTTCAGGGGAGCTTTCCGTGTGTGTCAACACTTTTGCAATTCTTACCAAATCCTTACTTCCGCTTCCTGATAAATATCACGGATTAACAGATGTGGATAAGCGCTATCGCCAACGGTAAAATGCTTTCCTGCTTATTTGTACTGTTTTTATTACAGCATAGAATACTTACCTCCGCCTTCATTGTAGTATGCTGCTATTAGTAGCTTCAGCTAATAAGAGCTCAAATAATCTAACAAAATCTTTTAGTTCCACTTGCTGCCTTATCGTGAGTGCCACATCCCAACTACATCTTTGGTCCAGGGAAACTACATCAGAACAATTGGTTTCTTTTCCCCACCCAATTGAAACAGAAATGCAAAGGACTCTTTAAAGATTCATTCCAACACCACTAAGCATTCTAGAATGAAACGCATCATCATTGCTTGTTATAGATTTTACATGACAATAGGAGAATCCCAGCCTTGTCTATCCATGTCCATACAATATCTTTGTAAATTCAGTTAGGTTGGCCATCCATCTACTCTAAGGTCTTGATTCACCAATTTTGGTACTAGTTGCCTCTTTAAACAAAGAGGTCTCAGAGGAAGTATCATAGAGCTGCCATCTTCCACCTATTACTTTATTATTTTGTCAGAGTTATGAGACATCCTATTAAGTACCCAATGCGTTGTATGGTGAGAAAACAACATCAATTTTTGAGCTTAGAACTTTTGTGAATATGTAGGAAATTGTCATTACTAATGATGGCTGTAGGAAGAATGATAAGCAAAAGCAGGCTTTGCCATAGTGAGAAGGACTTGCTTGATTATAGGTGGCATGGTGGATGTCTGTTTACTTGACCTGTCTCTGCTTTATGTATCTCTATTCAGGTATGTGGATATGATTGCAAACCCGGAAGTGGCTGACATTTTTCGTAAAAGAGCGAAGGTACAATTTCATGCCTTTTCATAGCTAAAGAGATATTCAAATCTTATTGCACAATATTGCTTTTCAACTTCTCTGCTCATGATGTTAATCTCTGCACATGGAATGATAACTATGTTGAGGTATACTAATTAGGTGGCCAAAAAAAAATTATACTAATCAGGGGTTTGAAATGGGAAATGATTTACTATTTTTCATGCTTTGCTACATTTCTTCCAATTTTAAGGTACCAGTCAATTTTTTTCTGCTTTTGAGTTTGTGTTTCTAATGAAACTGCACAAAGCTTGTGGTTTTTACAATATATCCATTTCTTTTAAAAATTTGCTGTAGTTTTTTTTGCTTTCTTGTTTTTGCTTTTGTGATGGTTATGATTGAAATCAGAGTTAAATTGGAACCCTTTTTCTGATCCCTAAGGTGTGGCTATGTGAAAGTGCAGAGATTAATCATATTAAATATGTTAAAGTATATACGTTGAAGAAGTTGAAGCAAATGTAATATTTTCATTTCAAAGAGGCTGAAGTTCATTGCATCTATCATCAGCCTTCTAAACCTCTACATAATATTAGGAGTCCTTTATATCTATTTTCCACAGCAAGGAAGTAAGCCAAAAGTCTCCTTTTTGATGTGGTTGTCTTGCCTGCTTGTGTAGATTGTTTCAGAAATCCGCAAGGCAGTTGAATCTGCGGGTTTTGTTGAAGTTGAGACGCCAGTCTTACAGGTTTGTTTGTTTCTTTGTGACATGTAACTCTATCAGATTTTATCAGATTTTAGTATTTGTGGCTTTTAATAGTAGGTTGTGTTCTTCTTTTTTTGTTGGTTTTTTGTGTACATGTCATTTGCTTTGTTCTGGGTAGACAAAGCAAAAAGAGAAATGGGCCTCGCGCCAGGGGTTGGGGGGCAGGAGATTGTACTAGTAGGTGGTTAGCCAGATTACTTGGTACTTGTGAAAATTCAGCATGTTCCTAATAATTTAGTTTCTCAAAATCTACAAGCTGAGGAATAACTGCATAAAGAATTTCCATCAGGTTCATCTATAATATGCTATATCTTTAATGAATGAGCCAAAATGCTGAAAATTTCGGTCTAAAAGCCTTCAATTAGATTAGTTCTTCATTTTTGGCACATCTGACTTTTATCTTGAATCTTAGTTATTCATTCAATAATTTTAATGGCTTTTCGTTTGAAATGAATAAATTTACAACATTACTGGCCAATTGTAGGTATAATTTGAGTTTCAAAAGTTTTTTTGTCTGTATGTTAAGGTTCTTTTTGTGGTGAATACCTCTTGACTGTAACGTGCAGGAAATTTCCTGGTATTATGCCAAAGACAAAATCTTTGAAGAAAGATCAAAATAGTGGTGGCAGTTCTTCTTTTTGTTATATTTGGTTCGTTTATTTTGACCACTTTATTTAATACTTTGGTATAGCAGCATGGGTAGGATCTAACATATTGAAAATAGGATATTCAGATGCTGTGAGATTTATTGCACATAGCATTAATATTTAGATGATGTTCCATTTTTTACTGCAAATTGGTTCACAAAGCAGTAGCTCGAGAATCTTCTTGTACTGCCTAGTTAACTCATCTTTTAAACTGGAGCTAAATTAGGATTTGGTCTCCATATCGGCTCTGCCCTTTGTAAAATGAAATGAGAGAGCATGGAGTATGTGTCTCCATGTGTTAGTTGACCAGCCTTCATTTGTATTGGCATGCACATTTGTTCTCTCTCGTTTTTTTTTTTTTTTGGGGGGTGGGTGTTGTCAGATTACGCATCTTTATTTTCACAATATGGTTTTAATCGATTTTGTGGACTAGGGAGCAGCTGGTGGAGCGGAGGCCAGGCCATTTGTTACATACCACAATTCTCTTGGAAGGGATCTCTACTTGAGAATTGCGACTGAGCTCCATTTAAAAAGAATGCTGGTAAGTTACGTGTGCAAGCTGGTTTTCCTCGCTTTCATTATGGGTCTGGAAAGCTATTCTCTAAAACTAACAGTTAACTTCAGTAGGTGAAGAAAGAATGCTTGAGTATCAATTTTACCTCTGTTATTGTATTGGCCATGGTTGGTTTTGCTGTATAATGGAATGACTTGCCTGATTTTGCATATTTTTTACATTTATTTGTTTTTTTTTTTTCAAATTTCAATGTGAACTTGGCCATATGATTCAGCCTATTGGTATGTAATGAAGCAACTAATCTTTTTTCAAAAATCAATGTAGTTTTTTATCTCCTTAGATCTTTCCTTCACTATCCCTTTCTCAATTTCATTTTCTTTTTTGCTACTGGATATGTTACATTTATCGGTGTTTTTTCCTTTCTTTGCACAAACTTTTTCATTTGAGGGTAGTATTGTGTAGTGCTTGTTGTTTTGTACCTTTGGTGATAATGAATGTGAATTTTTCATGCAGGTTGGTGGATTTGAAAAGGTATATGAAATTGGTCGAATTTTTAGAAATGAAGGCATTTCAACTCGCCATAATCCAGAATTTACCACCATAGAGGTACTTTCTGTAATGCCACTTTTTCTCTATGAAGTCATCAATTTGGATGGTTACCACTGTCAATTTGCACTTGTTATGTATATTGAATTTTATATTAATACTTGTTTTAGCTTGATTCAGATGTATGAAGCATACTCTGACTATCAAAGCATGATGAACATGGCAGAGGAGATCATAACTCGTTGTGCTTTGGCAGTTCAAAATAAGCTTAAAATCGACTACCAGGTAGATCTGTTAACCTCTCATATTTACCAGATTCTTTGAGTCCAATCTCAGATGCTTGTCAAGCTCTTTCCTATCTCTGATCTGACAGTGCATGAGTTCTCCATGCAGGGGACGGAGATAAATCTGGAACGGCCTTGAGGAGAGAAACCATGCACAATCTTGTCAAAGAAGCCACAAGGATTGATTTCAGTGATTTTGGAGATGATCTTGAAATGGCTAAAGAGTTACTCTGACTACCTTAGGGATGGCCTTGATAATAAAGATAAATTAGCCATTGGATCATGCCCATCCATTGGCCATCTTGTTAATGAGGTCATCCACAAAGCTTTTTTTCAGTAATTATGCTCAGCATATGTCCCTATCCATACCTGCTTGTGATTTAATTGACCATTTCCAACTTTGGAGTGTTGGCATCTAAAGCCACGGACTGTAAAAGTTTAGTTGAGCACTTGTTTAGGCTTCTGGGAAATATATTAGTTGGATCTTTTCATCTTTTATTTTCATGAACAACTTATGGCTCTTCTATGATTCCATGTTTTGCAGGTTTTTGAGGTAGTTGTTGAACCAAAGCTTCTGCAACCCACATTCGTCTTGGACTATCCTATTGAGATATCTCCCTGGCCAAACCTCATCGAAAGTAATAAAATTAAATCATGAAGCAATTCCAATTTATGCTAACTTTTTTTCTTGAAGTATTTGTCTGTTAAATAATTTCTTACCAATGGCATTTTATTTAACTAGAAAACAACCAAGTATTACGTAGGAGGATTCTGAATTCTCCATCAAGTTTAGCTTTGCTGATATCACTGGTCTGTGCTGAGCAATTCCCTGAAAATGTCATATGGACAGATGCCTAGTTTTATCCATTCCTTTATTGGAATTCTATTAGTTACCTCTCATTTTATAATTCCCCATGTCCAGGCATGCAGGCTTGACTGAGAGATTTGAGCTTTTCATTTGTGGTCGTGAACTTGCAAATGCATTTTCAGAATTAACAGATCCAAAGGATCAGGTAAATTTTTTTGACTAAATTAGACTAAATGTTTTGCATAAAATGTTTGTTTATATGTATGGGATTGTTAGAAACAAAGTAATGTGCCCAGGGATTAATTACTGCAGTCTACTAGTTGCTTCAGTCATTTGGTCATACCCTGCTGCTAAAACAAGTCTTCCTCATGGTACACTCATGACTGAGCATGGCATTTGTAATTGCACCTAAGCTTTGTTTGGGCAGATTAGTAGAGGAGTAAGTGAGAGGTGGAGGTGAAAATGGGTCAAAAATTGAAATTCTCCAGAGGAAACCTTATAAATTTTCTCCCACATTCTCTCCCATCCGACCGTGCGACAATTTGGCCCAAGTAGACCAAGATTAACAGGGAGCGTTTTACAAGCAATGCTTGCCAATGCTTTTGCTTTAATTAAGGGAGTAACTTATTCTTCTTCTTCCTTTTCTTTTTTTTTTCCCTTTTTTTTTTTATAAAATCTAGAGAGGATGCTTGGAAGAACAAGTGAGACAACATAATGAGAAGAGAGCCGCATCTCTCTTAAAAGGCGCTGCTACTGAAGAGAAAAAAGAGGAGGATGATGAATCTTATGAAGTGACTCTTGATGACGACTTTCTAACAGCTTTAGAATATGGGATGCCTCCGGCTTCAGGAATGGTTAGTGTTTGCTAGACCCATGTGCTTGAGTTATGCATAGTGTTATATGCCCAGAGATACTGCTGATTAGAAGTAATACTGTGAAATCAGCAACTGTGATGGGCTATTAAATATCATGCTTGCCAACTATTACATGTGCTATACCATGTCTTAGAGCAACTCTGCACATGGATGAGAACATCAGTTTCCTTTGTTCTGTTTCAGGGCCTCGGGATCGACAGGCTTGTGATGCTCTTGACAGACTCCGCTAGCATAAGAGATGTGATAGCTTTTCCAGTCCTGAAGATTCAGCAATGAGGCAAACAGTGAGAGTGTCTGTAGATTATATCTCCCACATTTCACAGGGAATGAGGGGCTCTTCAACTCATTCCCAGTCTTGAAAAATTACTAGTTTTGTGGATTACCGATTTAATGTGTCTTGCCCTCAATGTCATTCAGTGAGCAGTTGCCGTGCGTGGAAAATTTTGGTAGTTCTTTGGAGATGCTTATATTCTGGAGTACCCATTTAGCACTCGGAATCCTTGCATTTATGATACTACATATTTTAGAATAATGCATTCATAGAGCCCGGAATTCGGCTGATTTAGGCATGTATTGGCCTCTCGATTTTTATGTATTTCATCTTGAAGGCTGTGCAATCTGTGAATCTCATCCTTAGTGAATTCGGATAATGTATTCTATTGACTCGAGAGATGTTGGCATGTCTTGTCGTTCAGCTAACTTACAATTTTAATCAATGCACTATATGGTTTTTCCAGTTAAACTCTATTGGGTTTTCACAAAGATGCATTCCTTCGGCCTGTATGGAAACTTTTTCCACAGATGTTGTGGTTTACAGAAATAACTTGGAACGCATGAAATCCATTTAAGACAAACTAGTATACTATGAAAAATCATCTACTACTTTTTCATTGTTCTAAACTTAGGTCTTTTTTCATTTTCGAATTCGGGAGGAAAAAAAAAAAAAAATCATAAGTAGACATGTTAGATCGTGGGCTGAATCTACTCTTCCGTGAGCGTATGCTTGGGAAAATTGTCGACGGCCTTGTAAGCCATTAGAAGATGCAAGCACATTTTTGTCAGCTGTCCGATCACGTATATTGTCAGCCCTTCGATCTAAACTTTGTCGACGTCAATCGCGGGATTTCTGCACGGCGAATTTGCCTTGCTCTAGCTATCATCTGAACTGGAGTCGAATGTTTCTCGCCGCCTTATCATCATTTGGCGAACGGATTGTTCTTCCGTTTCTTGCTTTTCTTCCTAATCTTTGCCTTCCGAGATGACGACGTTGATGCGCTGCACCACTGCCAATTTCGCAAGCGCTACCCCCTACTGCACGTGCGCGCGCATGCGTTCATGTGGGTCATTCCTTTTTATTCGCACTCGAGGGCTTGTCGGGCGAGAGAGAGAGAGACCGTTAAGGTACGACGATGCTCGTGCATTGTTGTCATAGTTGACTCATGATGGATTGTGCTTTTCGTGTGCATGGGACGCTGCAAACCGACATGTTGTCATGACAGAGCAAGAAGAGTGTAAAACAAAGGGCGAAAGATTGACATTTGGAAAGATTGACATTTGGTACAATTTGGATATTGACATTTGGTACAATTTGAATACGGTAGCTCCCGAACCAACGAGATGAATGTGGAAGATCTTGGTATTAGTCGACCTCTTATCTAATCTAATATATATTTCCTAGAATATACTTATGTATACTAGATAACAAAAAGTAAAGATTAACCAACTGAACATGTTGTATACATATCAAGGCTCCACTAGTCTCATGAATTATGGAAAGTGACAATATAAATAGTTCATAAACTTTAGTTCAATATGTAATAACATTCCTAAATTTTAAGCCGTGCAACATGGTCTATGAACTTTGGCCTAATGTACAAGGTTTTCCATAGATTGTTAATTTGTTCAATGCGATTTTTAAATAGAGAAATTACCAAAAGAAATTATAAACCTATTTATATTGTGTCTATTTAGTCATAAATTTTTTTTAATTGTGCTTATTAAGTCTTAAATATTTTGTCAATTGAAATCATTCGATCAATTTTGACTAGAAATTGCTGATTAAATAACTATTGTGCTTATGTGGCATAGCAGCACTAACATTGATATTTTTTTAGTAATTTTTGAATTTTTTGAACTTTTTTCTTTTCTTTTATTTATGTTTTTTTTTAATTGAGGACTGGCAATGGTCACTAGATTAGGATGAGGCTGCAACGCCCTCACCCATATGAGCAAGGGCCATGCACCCTCACTTTGGGTGGTGAGGGCATTGCGGTTCTCACTTGAGCTCTCATCGGCCACAATGAGGGTGTTGTGGTCGCCACTAGATGTGGGTGAGGGTCACCATGCCCTCATTAGCCACAATGAGGGCCCATGAGCCTCACCTAGTGGGCCCTTGTCGACCCTCGTTGAAAAAAAAAAAAAAAAAAAAAAAAAGAAGCAAAAAATAAATTAAAAGAATTATATAATTATTATTAAAAGGAAAAAGTCACAAAAAACCCAAAACTTGCCTAGAGTGACAAATTTATCCCAATTGTTTATTGTGATAAAAACTCCAAATTTTACCAACTGTGACACATTTATAGTAAACTCTATGGCCAATAGCATTTTTATTTTTTATTTTTATTTTTTTCCTTTTTCCTCTCTCTTCCCTCCACCGGCCATGGTAAAGGGAAGCCGGACTTGGTGAGGGCTGCCCTTGCTGGTGTCGAGCAAGGGTCACCTCGTCGAGGACAACCCTTGCCAAATTCGGAAGGGTGGCCTCGCCTAGGTTGGATCTTGCGAGGAATGCCCTCGCTTGACATTGTTGACGCCCGCCCTTGGCATGTTCTCCTCGGATGGCCCTCGTCAATGTCGGGCGAGGGTTGCCCTCCTCGAATCTGGCGAGGGCTGCCCTCACCCACCTAGGGGAAGGCGACTCTTGCCTAACGTCGGCGAGGGCAGCCCTCGCTCGAGTCTAGCTTCCTCCACTTGGCAGAGGGAAGAGAGAAGAAGACAAAATAAAAAATAAAAAGAAAAAAGAAAAAGAAAAATTAAAAAGTAAAAGACTAAAGTACTCTTTACTTTGGGGTAAATGTAAAACTAGTTGCAAATTTTGGTTTTTTTTTTGTGTTACAAAAAAATTTCGTGGTAAATATATAACAGTTGGCAAAGTTTGAGGTTTTTGTGTTACAAAAAAAGTTTGGGGTAAATTTATCACTTTAGGCAAAGTTTGGGATTTTTGGTGGCTTTTTCCCTTATTAAAAATATCTATATTAAAGCTAGTCATCCCATGTAAGATGACTGGTGTTCACTTTAGCGGTTTTCAACTAAAACCCACTAGATAGACTCAATTAGCAATATATGAAAAGATTTGGGCTTAATTAACATAGTTGGAATGCTTATGATTGAATTGACTTAATTGTAATAGATTTAGAAATTGTTTGGTAGTTGTCATTCCCTGAACTATTGGAGAACATTCAATATGGTCCTTCCAATTGTGTCATTTTCATATATTCTAAGGACTAAATTAAACATTTACCAAATAGTTGAAGACCGCATTGACAATTAGAATTTTAGGGATGACATTACCTATTGTATGAACGTTTATGAGCCATATATTTTATTTTTTCCTTAAAAAATAGGAACCAAACTTGAGTTGGAGGTTTAAACTTAGAATTGTTTTTACTTGGTGATATGAGTAAAGGAACCTAAGTCATTTTGTCTATTGCAGACGCGTGTAATTTTCATTATTTAATCACTAAGCCCATCTCAAAGGACTTCACTTATTCAAGTCCAATTTCAAAGAGTTGTGTGAGTGTATAATAGTAATTCAATCTACCGTACGTAGTGAGTTTATAATAATGCATTATATCCATATTTTACGGGAAATTCAATACTTAACATTCGCCTTTTTCATTTCAACGAGTGCTCTAAGGATATTTAACGAATTCTTCTTGTTGAAATTTTTGGATATTTCACGTTATGCTTAGTCGTACGATTAGAATGAAGGAACAAGATGGAGTGTAAGACAACGAAGATTTCATTATATTTGTTTGGCCATAAAGAAATTGTGAGACCGTGATGAAACGAGATATTCGATGAATTTCATATAGGAGATAGGATATGCTTCCGTTTTTCTACAATTATTGTATTACATTTATTATATGATTGAATTTTGAAATAATAAACACAATAAACAAAATTATCATGAATCATGAATAATAATGTAAAAGCATTATAATCAATAGTATTAATTTATGTATGATTACCAACCAATATCCTTCGTATACTTTTAATTCATATTTAATTCTCGATTAATGTTTTTGTTGCGAGTAAAAGGGCGGGGAGGCTCGAATAGTGCTAGGGACTCATTCTAGGTCTCATCATAAGCATCTATCCCCATAAGCTAAACTAACGGTTGGATAGCGTGCCAATTTCGAACTTTAGGGATCTGAGTGGTATTAAGTCGGGTGTCGCAGTCAGCCGAGAGGCAAAGCCACGAGGCAGGCAGAGGCAGAAAAATTCGGATTTTCGGTTCGGTTCTCAATTTCAGCCGTCAAACTCGAAATTTTTATCGGTTCGGAGCTCGGTATCGGTTAACGAACCGAACCGAAACTGATAAAATCCTAAAATCTTATTTCGGTTCACTTCCTCAACGACTCCCCTCTCTCTTCACTGAACACTCGCCTGCAGCCCTCCTGCCAGAACCATCGCCACCGCTACGACAAGCCTCACCGGCCTTGAGTCCACGATGGACTTATCTCTGAACAGCAGCTTCTCTTCCATGCCCGAGCCTCCACCAAGCCCCACCGCCTAGACCAGCCGAGAAGCATTACCGGCGCCCTGACCTCCAAGTCCGACCACCTGGTGCTCGGCGAGTCACGGCCGATAACCTCGGCCGTCGCCGAACCCCTTGCCCTCGCTGGCCTCACGGTGGAAGCCAAACTTTGCCCACAACACCCAAATGGAGACCCAATCTAGGTTTCGACACACCCTACCATACAAAAACCACACCTCAGCGACGCTTGCCTCCATCTGCTCGATCAAAGAAAGGGGCAATGATGGCCACAAACGAAACAACATGACGAGAACGAATATTCCCACGCAAACTAGCAGATCCAGTTCGGGCATTATATCAAACAATTGGGGCGCGCTACTATGACGAGGATTTTGGGTCCACCGAAGCTCGACCCACACTGGGACTCTTGACACGCGACGAGGAAGACATTGAAAACAAAACGCGAGGCGACGCCGGCCGGAGCTCTCTCCAGCTGGACGGCCGGGAGCTCAGCCTGGCGCGCCCAAAACAGGGCAAGAGCAAGGGCGAGCTTACCTGTTCAGGGCGTCGCAAGAAGGTCGTCGTGTGGTTCGTCAACGGACAAGTAACCAAAAAACCGAAAACCAAAAACTAAAGGCTAAAAAATCTAGAACGAAGCAAGGCAGGGCAGAGCCAAAATTTTGGTTCGGTTCGATCTTCTTCGGTCGGTTGAATAGCTGGCCAGTTCGGTTCGGTTCGGTTTTGGCAAGGCAAAGCATGGTATTAACTATTAAGTAGTGTTCCCGGTTTTGGATCCTGCAATAAAATATCTTTCACCAAGTGTTGTATTTCAGTTTTATTAGAGGAGACTTAGGTTCTATGCTAGTATTGCATAGAGAAGGTCAAATGTTAATGGAATATATATATTAAATGGTTCGAATCTTATGAAATCGCTTAATATGAGATCAAATTAATAATAACCAATGTCAAAGTCTAATCAACAGTTTGATCCAAACTCATTTTGACATACTAATGAAAGCCCATTAAAATCAAAGTGTTTTGTATAATATCAAAGTTGATTCGACAACATTGGATATTAACAACGGTACCAGAAAACACTGCTTTCAATTGAATTCGAGGATACAATATTGGAACCTAATCGATGACGTTGGATAGTGGAAATAACACTTAGTAAATACTACTTCTAGATGAATATGAGGACATAATGTTGGAATCTAATCGATGATACTGGACAATGGAAACAACACCTAGTAAACACTACTCCTAAATGATTATGAGGATATAACATTGAAATCTAATTGATGATGTTGAACAGTAGAAATAACACCTAGTAAACACTACTCTTTGATGGATATGAGGACATAACATCAAAATTTAATTGACGGCGTTAAATGATAAGACATCATTGGAATCTAATCAACAACACTACTCGGGATATAGATACTCGTTGGAATTAAATCTATGATGAGAATTAGAAACTATAGCTAAGCTAAACTATGCTAAAATAACTAAAGGTAAGATAAAGGGATTTGTGTGTTGTTCGAGGGGCTCTCTATTGGATTGCCTGTGATATTTATAGGCCAATTTGGTACTTAGTGGTTGGTTGTTGTTGCTTTCTCCTTAAAAGTCGTTCCATGTTCTTTGCTAAATCACTTTATCCATATCTTATTGCCTTCTAACTCGTTCACTGATGTTCGCATGACTTATTCAGCAAGCACTAACCGCTCCTTTGATTTTGGTGCCTTTTTAAGCATCAACTGTTCCTTCCCAAATTTTGCCATCGATTCCATCCAAATTCTATGTCTTCAAGAGCATCTCTTGGTTTGGACACGTGGTAAAACTGCTCAAGTCTATCGAAATCTAGCTCAAGGGCTTTTGAAATCCTTAGCCATCCTTCATTTTTATGATTAACATGGGCTGCGTTGATGTAAATCATAGCTTGCTCGTGATGACGAGAATGATTTTCAAATGCTTTCATCTCTTGTAACTAGCATGTGATAGCGGGGGTGATTTTGGGTGTCGACAAGTTGTTATATTTCAATTGAATATCTCATCTTACCGCCCCTCGTCCTTTTTTCTTTTTAAATCATAAAGGATTAGTGTCTCTCACATACAGATTGTTGTAGCAAACGGAAGGTTCTTCCACGCTCGCATTCCCTCTTTACCATTAGCGCACGCCCATTCGGTTTGGCGAAAAAGAGCACTTTCCAAAAGATTCAAACCCATGATGAAACGCTAGCAGTAGCACCAGCTATTGTTGCTTGATAATGGCGAGCGCTATCTCTCAATCTCTCATCACGACCCTCCATTCGATGGATTCCTCTCCATCACGATGAACGGCTGCGATGAGACTGGGTTTGGCGATGACGCGGTTTGACAATATTTTAATCGAACTTTGGGTGGCGTCCATCGCACGGAAGATCGGCCTTGTGCCAGACTCAAATTAGCGGATAACGTAAACAGGCAATGTCTTCTAAAGTTAGGTCGTGATCAAGGACAAGAGGCGATCAATTTGAGTATTATATCAATGCAACTTAACAGGAGAAATAGCGTGTCTAGCTTTACGAAAGAATAAAGATTCGATGGTTTTCATTTTATTTGGTTAAGTTTGTATTGGTTTGGACCTCTAGATTTTTACCTGACTATGCAGATAAGTTGTCTTAACTTGCTCGGTTTATCTAATTAAGTAATTCTTTGAATCGTGATTCCTCGAGCACGGTTGGAGTTACACTGCTAGGCCGCCTTTCGCCTCCTCTCCCCTCTCCGTTCCTTTTTTTCTTTGTTTAGTGTTCGCTAATGTGGCGTTTATTTGACACCATCTCATGACAAAAGTCCTATGTGTCGTTGATGGTGATTGATTAAAGGACCTTGTTGCATACCTAATTGTACCTTGACAAAAATGCCTGAAGACCAATTTACCCAAACCGCGATAATTGAAGGACTAAGATTATATATAACCTGTACTCATCGGTCGTTCTCATAGTCGTTGGTGGTTCAGATATATCGGGAACACAAAGCTTTCTTTTGGCCTCTATGTAGAATTGGTAGATAATCCATCTTTTATTTTTATTCAAAAGTAGGTAATCTATCAAACACCAACAATCTTACAAATCAATAAGACAGCTTCCGTCTACCATAAGTCTCATCCCCACATTGGGAAAAATAGACCTTGATTGGTAACTTCTACATATAACGACCCACCTGTGATGGCACACATTTCAAAACTTTTTTGTATCGAATCTCGAAATTCACAAGAGTTACAGATAAAGACGACATGACATGACGACCCAAGCAATCGGTGAGCAAAATTACGTCACCCGGCGCATCGAAAGTCTCCAAGAAGAGGGCAAAGAAACGTGGGCAAGTAAAAATCGCTGGGGCATCCCTTTCACGAGGACCCGCATCACATTCATGGCTCTTATATTCTCTTTTTGATTCGATGCATCGGTTCCAAAATCCGTTTTAATGATGCCATTAATATTCCTCACTTTGTGTGCCGGGGCGAGGCCGGTATTAGAGCCGCCTAACGCCTTGCCGGGGCATTTTCTTCAGGGAGAAAATTTGCCCTCATTTGTGACGATAATTATTGATTTATTCTTAGACTTTTATCTCGATTCTTTATAGAGCGTGGGAATAAAATCACACAATCTCCATACTCAGCCCCCTCTAATCTTTAGTCATTCTCGTGTCGTGATTCCTCTATGAAGTAAAGCGGCGTGCAAAAAGCTAAGATTTGCCAACCAATTATTGAGATTTATAGTTTTGTCGTCGAAGGGTTACATAAACTCAGGCAGAGCCGAGAAAACGATAAGAGAACTTTTCTTTTCCATGTACAGGGCCAGCAACGTGACGTGCCAAGCGCAGGTTAGAGAGAGAGAACTCGGAATGACGTGCCGAAATCGACCTTTTTCATGGTCACTCAATTAAGTTGGCATACCATGAAATCAAGATAAGATATTCTAGTCCTGGTAAACTTGATGACCTTGCAAGAAGTCGGCAGAGGAAAAGCAAAAACAGAGGACGAGTTAAAAGTTAAAAGCGATGATGTCGGGCAAATTGATATATTCCACGTCGAAGCACTTCTCACTTGCGTCGCGTAAAGAAAGCTTGGGTTGGGTCCTCCGTCCTCCCCACTTGTCCGACCCCGCTTGCCATTTCCATCTTCCTCCATCTTCCTCTGTCTTCGCCCTCCACCTGCGATCTTCAGTGGGTCGACGGTGGATTCGCAGGCTCTTCCCCGGATGCACGTGCAGTCCTCGCCGCCTCCTCCACTGATTGATGTGCCAACAGGGCAGCCGCCCGACAGGAATCTCGGCAGCTTCGGGTTTCCTCGGCTCATGGTCTGTCGTCGATTCCTGCTCGATAGCCGCAAGAAAGAGGTCGAATTCGCTTCTGGGTCTTGATTGCTTCCCTCAAAGGCAGGGTCTTTACCTTCCTCACCGGTCATCAAGAATTCAAGAAAACCCGGGGTGTCGTTCTTGCTTCGGGTGGTGGCTTTTTCTCGGGATGTCTGGATTGGCGTCTTTCTCGAGCGTCTTCCTCTGCTGCGATTGACGTTTCTTGACTCTGTGCCGATTCGAAGCGATGGGTATGAAGAGGGTCGGGTCTTAGCGCATCATCCCAAAACACGTTTTTGATGAGGTTTTGTTTGCAAACTCCATTGCCCTCCTTTCGTATGCTTCTGCAAGCCCTCTTCTCACATCTACGCTCCCGAGCCGTTGAAATTGGAGGATGGCCCCCATGTCCCTCCGCCGGCAGTCTCGGTCCCTGATGGCGCTGATCAGTCGTGTGGAGCGACCGCTGAGGCCGGAGATGATGCGGCTTTAGATGAGAACGGCGGAGAGACTGTTAAAGTCATCACCAAGAGCTGCCTCAAGAAGAAGAAGAAGGCGGGTTTCGAAGGACACTGTGCCGAGAAGAAGCAAGTGCAATGGGTGGACTTGTTAGGGAAGGAGCTTGCTGAGGTTAAGGAGTTCGAATCTAGGTGGGTAAATTTTTCTCTTTCTGCTTCCTCTTTGTTGATTGATTCCTTTGATCTTTTCGATTCCTTTGCATTTTATTTTCTGTAGAGTTCTATTCCTGACTATAGTCTGATGACATGAAATTGTATTGATTTTAGCTATGGTTTTGCTAATTTGATGGTCAGCTTGGTCTAGTGGTTGAGGAACATTTGGGGGAAAAGTGAATGAAATGTTGACATTGAGATTTAATGTTCTGCTTTATGCTCTTTCCATGAGAAAAGCCACATAGGATCACAGTCTATGGGACAGTAAAAGGTTCCGTATTTAGGCTCATCATTGGGCTTGAGCGTTTGGAGAATTTGTTCTGAGAAGTCTTTGTCTCCCTGAACTGTCCCACTGGTCTCAAATCGCTCTATCACCAGTAGATATTAAGACCTGTTTGAATGCATATTGGGAGTGTCTGCTCTCATGTTAGGATTCGTTTTAGAAGCTTGCAATGTCCTTGCTTTTTAGTTGTCTATGGCGAAGCAAGAGCTGCAAAGTGTGGTGATTTTGGGTGCCAATGGGTGGGCATGCCTTTGTTAAAAATCTACTTGATGTTAGAAAAAGGAAATGATTGAGTTAGTCAATAGCAACGGAGAAAAATCCTTTCTGCTGTCTGACATAGGAGGCACAGAAATTGCTCATGATTGTGAGAAATTAAGGCCAAATAGAATTTGGACCTGCTGCAAAAAGTGGCATGATTGAGAATGAAAAGAACAGTTCAGCTTAACACAATTGTTACTTCTCTAAGTATCACTAGTTGTATGCTGGAAATTGAATGGACTGTGCAGGTGTATAAGACAGCCAGCCTCATGGTTGAAAATGAATGGCTAGTGTGATTTGCATCAGGAAAGAGAAACTAATTGCAGAGAAAGTCAACTCTACTCTTGGACTTAGTGCATCTTTTTGTCAAACTTTTGATTTTGTCTAAAACCTATGAAACTATGTGTGGATAAATTAGCTGATCATGCTAGCACCGAAGGAGATAGTTTGGTCCAGTATATGTTAATTTGGTTGATGCAAGCAGATAGATAAATAACACATTGTCTCAAATCAGAAGGGGCATGATTGACTTTCAGAAAATCATTAAGATATCGATTTGGTTTTGTCTTATAAATACCGTGCAAGAGTGCATGTTGATTAGAAACTTAAGCTGGATTTTCTATTATATCGAGTTGTCTGTGCAAGAATGAGCTGGCCATTTATTGTGGCTTCCTTCAGTTACGTGTATGTTGGAGTAGTTTTGGAACATATGAATCCATGTGCCATGAGTTTTTCTGATTAACTCTTGAGTGAGAGGATAAGAACCATAATTTTAGATGAGAGCAGAAGTGCATCAATGTGACTGACAACATTTGTAGGCTTCAAGAGCTGGCTTTTCAAGATTTTATTTACCATTTTAATTGGAGAGAAGGGTTTCAAGAAATAAAATAACGTGCTGACTATATTCTGTGTATGCAATGCGTGCATGCGCTGTGTGTATTTGTGCGCGTGCACGTGTTGAGAGTTAATGTTGGATCTTTCAAACGGGTATTGCACTTCTGGTTCAGTTTAGAAGTTTGCCTGACTCTGCTTCTTTCTCTTTCCTTGTATTGACAGTGAATTGGAAGAATATTATGGAGGTGATGGACAGAATCTCTGTGTCATTCTTTGAGACCTGTTCTGTCTCTGGCGCTTGTATGAAGGAATCATTCTGATGATGGGACGCTCGTAGATCGTCGTCGTACGTCTCTCTTGAACTCTAGAAGACGTTTCTTCTTTCTGGAGTTGGTATCTGGAGAATCGTTAGGTCTCTCTATGCATAGATATTGCTGCTCTGTTCTCAATGCAAGACTCATTCCATACGATTTTTATTCAAATAAAAATGCGTCAGATATTCTTTTCTTGCTCTTTTTTTGTCTTTTTCGCATGGTCCCCCCTCTCTCTCTCTCTCTCTGTCTCTGAGTAGCTTTGAGAAGAAACCGTTGAAACGATGGACATCCAAATTCAGGCTCACCTGATTATGCAAGAGACTCCAATCATGTTCACGTTAAATGTTACCCTTAACTATTCAACCAGTGGATTGTCATTATCAAAGAAAATTCATAAGGTTGATTTACCTTGTAACATGGCTAAATCAAACCCGAGATAACATTCTATATTCAACTAAGGATCCGTTTGTCGAAAGAAAACTGTTTTGGGGATCGTTATCTGAAATTCTATTGTTTAGATGATGGAAAAATTGATTTACGAAAAATAGTGTATGTGAACTAAAAATAGCAAATTTAGGTTGGAAAAAAACAACTTCCCCTCTTGGTAAGCATGTCAAAATGGGTCAACTTAAATGTGAAATTTGGGTTTAAGTAGGCTTTAAAATTACAAGCCCTAAGAAGATGGATTGTAATGGATCTGTTATAAATCCATCTTCAATACACAGTTACACATGTAAAAATGAGTCATATACTTGCATCGGGTTAAGTTGTTATATGAGTTGGTTATATTCGGTAAATAAATCAGGAATGGGTTTATACGTAATATGAGTGTTAAGTGGTCATAAATGGGTTCACAACTAATTCATATTTAATCTATTTTTATGACTTTCTTTTCATTTTCTCTGGCTCTCACTTGATATCATGCTCTGCACTTTCATCTTAGTTTGTTTCCTAAATTTGGGTTAAATATAAAGTATTTTAGTTATATTAGTTGGGTTGGGCATGAGTCATAAATTTACAATATACACAAATGGGTTAAAACGAGTTAAATGTGTCTATTTGAGTTGGACTACTTTCGACTTAGCGCAAACCTAATTTGGCCCACCCGTTTAATGCGTCTACCTACAATAAACGCACTTTGCCCCTCTTGAGTATTGAAGCGTTCTCGCTTAGTCGCCCACTTCGCTCCTCTCTTCTTGCCTTTGCTCCCTATTAAATTCTAGCGATGGTGACATGCCAGTCTCCATCCTTGATGAGCTCTCTTCCTTCTCGGTGTCACTACCTATCTCAGGCGTCCCCGCTGTCCATCTCTGCTGGCCCTCCGAAAATTTCTGATCATTGAACTTTACTCCTTTTTAAATTTCTGGTCGTTGTTTTGGCTTGCTCAACTTTAGGGAGATTGATCTTTAGTTTCCAACGCCTCTCAAATTTTAGATTGGTCTTTTGTTGGAGTAGACATAAGGGAACAGGTGAAGCGACGAGATAGACTGAGTGAGGGTGTCTCTTCTCTCTAACTTTTATTGCTATTGTTTTGGATAATCTCGAGATAGCAAAAAATTTCCATAGAAAAAGGAATAGGTTGCAGACAAAGTGTATGTACATGGATGATGATGAATTTGGAGATGACCAAGTTGTGGGCTATTGCTCAAGGGCTGCTGGTGGTGCAGCTTGCTGTTAGTGGGGGTTATTGTCGTTTGTCTCCATATTGAAGTATAATCACGATAGAACGTTCTAACTTGCATTAATGATGATTTCAGAAGGATCATTTCTTTGTAAATTAGATTTCTCTTCCTTGCTGTATATATTTATGTTTATGAGACTGATGAACGTTCATGCTCTCTCATTTGGGTAAGATCCTTTGTGTTTCCAATTGATCTTGTTCCTCTTTTCTATCCAATACCGAATAATTTCTAGTGAATTCAAAGAATTTGGAATCATTCTTGGAAGACAAATGGTCATATTTGGACCATTCTGATACGTCGTGGAACACTTGTGTGAACCCTCTGCCTCAGATAAACCTGTTCTGACAGAGAAGAACAAGAACAAGAAAGTGGAAGATCCGAGTTTCCATCTGGCGCTTGGTTGATGACTATTGGGAAAATTAGGATCTTTTTCCACGAAGTATTTTCTTTATTTTTGCCTCAATAGCTGATTAGTGATCATATATTCTCTTTTCCTATTTGGTTTCTAATCAATTTTGGGAACCTCCGAATAGCGATCTTGGTGGGACATGAATTGGCCCTTTCTCAAGTCCTCGTCCCTTGATTGGTTCCACGTTTCAAGTATTTCAAAGTCATTATCAGAGTAAACTAGCGACAAGGGATTGAGAAACCAAAGTGTAGGAATCTAAAATTGCTAAAATTGTTACTAAATGGTAGATTTGCCTATGTAAAATTATCATGGTTGTACCATTGGATGTGAATTGGAGGAAAATCTGAATTACCTCACGCCTAACTCAAGCAAATTAACATGTCAATGAATCTTAAGTTCTCGAGTTTGGGGAATGACTAGAATTCTTGAACTTGTGATCAATGAAGATCCATTATCCTTCGTCTGACCTTTTGACCCCCAAGTTCCCTCGCTCACTCGTTAGGCCGATACGATGAGTCGTCCGTATCACATAAAGAGCTAAAAGTGGGTTAAATAAGTGGGTATGTACTTTCCAATGTTAGGTTAAACATGGATTTTTAGTAATATGGGTTGGGGCAGTATGAGTTGGATTGGGATTGGTCATGTATGAGTCACTAAAATTACATTGTACATAAATGAGTTAAATGGGTTACCTTGGGTAAGAAATTTTTGACTTGAATCCGCTCACTTGTTTGATGGACCTACCTACTAATAAGAAGGAAATAACTTTTCCTAAGTCATCAAATAAATAAAAACTAACAATTTTCTTTAAAATTGATTTTCATGGAAAATATTTTTATTTATCATGAAATTTTTAGTGAAACTAATCTGTTAATACAATGATTCAAAGATTAGTTTCACTCCAGAAAAAAAAAGAAAAAACCCTACGAGTTCTGACACTAGCCTACCTGCGTTTCCTATTACGCAATATGATCATGATGGAAGGGTTCATCCTACTATTCAACAAAGGCAACAAGTATTCCCAAATTTCGCTCATGGTCCAACTCGAAGGCCCCCTTATCGAGGATCCCTTTTGGGATTCGGTGCTCCAAACTTGATCCGAAGCAATGTTAAGAGGTTTCAGAGTTTGAAGTCTTAGATGAATAAGGAGGAGAAGGAAATATTGCGTCGACCTTCGTGAATCTCTAATTATCAAATTACTAGGTCAAATTGTTTGATGCAATTTATTTTGTAAGAAACTTTCGCAGATTTGGTCCCCAAAAAGAGCTATAGTTGTGATTGGTTTTGGTAATGATTTTTCATTGAAAAATTTTCCCTGCCAGAGGATTATCATTATGCACTGGAAATCATTAAAGCTTCATCTCTGAATAACTCGATGTTAAGTGGATTATGCACTTGTCTAATTTTTATTAGATGGGATCCTTTACTTTTTGCATGGATTAAACTAAATACTGATGGGGCTTTTGAGGGCAATCCATGACTTGTTGATGCAAAGGGTTTATTTAGAAACAAAAAGGTGACTAGCTTGGTGGGTTTTCAATAAGATTATTATTGAGATTAACTCTAAAGCCATCATTACACTTGTTAGTCTAGAGCTTATGATTGATAATGCTAGCAAAGAAGATTTTTCGCTCTCACTATGAGTTCAAAGTGCAATATAACTTTTGAGAAATCGCTTCGTTGATTGGTTTGTTAATCTAAATTTTGATAAGCACTTGGATACTAATTTCTTTTATTACTTCCTAGAAAGTTACTTCATGATTTAGTAGGTGATAAGATAGAAATAGTAGATTTACACAATTAAAATTTTATATTCAACTTTAACAGTGACATTTAGGTTCTCGCTTAACAAAACCAAGCACCTTTTGAGTACTAAGTTTGTCATCGTATTACGCCACCATCACGCCACCTTGTCATGTCGCCTCTTAATGCCATCAATGGCCACCGTGTCCCGCCATGACACCGCCGTGCCACCTACTGCACTACCGCCTCGAACCGAACGCGCAGGCCGCTCCCCATGGGCTTACCACAAGACTGGAATCACTTGGCCCCGAGAGAAACCATGCCCATGGAGCCCAAACAGCCAGCCCAAGTCACAACCGTCTTTCCCTTAAACGGACAGCACATCCCTTGGGCTGTCGAAAGGGTAAATGAAAATCACCCCAGGCCGAGACACGTTCTGCACCAGGCGTCCCCTCCTCATGTTGCCATCAAATGGAAAATTTGACCAAGAAATTATAGAGGGCGGTGAAGACCTAGTATAAAAGGATGGGCCCTCCACTGAAGTTGCATTCAGCTCATGACCCAACACCATCGTCTTCTTCTTCGTTTTTCATTAGAACGTCCACCATTCCGCTGCGCCAAAGCCGTTCAGCTCAGCCAGCAGCTCACGTAGTCCTCCGTTGCCCGTGTTGTTGCCTCAAAGCGTCTCGGGCAGCCAGAGACATCACCAAATTCGGGACCTTTCCGAGCCGCACAACCACATCGCTTAGGACTCGAGCTTTATGCTACGTAGGTTAACTTCCGTACATTGAGGTTGATTTCCTCGAGTTTTAATCACCTCGATCGATTTCGTGCTTAATTATGTTCGTAGACAGTTTTGGGATATACGTGTTGACACATTGCTTAGGCTTTGGCTTTGGCTTGATTAAGAAACAATAAAGGCAATAAATTTGACTAAATTAAATCAATAAGTTTTGTTTGATAACTTGGGAGGCAAATGCGTACGGTTGGCGGCGATATAGCGGGGCTAAGCGTGGGAATCACCTCCCACGGCACTACACTTAAGTTGCGCAGATGCGACCGCGGTGACTTGAACCTCCCACAACATGGACAATGATGGCATGTGGGCTGGTCATATGGAATTGCAAGCAGCTTCTCTTGTTACACAGAGTAACATTTGCATTCATCGGGTAAGACTGACAATGAAGTCATCAACCATCACCTACGTGAAGTTTTGTTGGTTAAGGTCTTTTCATCCCTTCGGGGGAAACATCCAGACTAAATAAGGATGTCATTAGACTCGTCAATTGTTAGCCTTGCGACTGGATTTGAAGTTTCCCTGTTTAAGCATGCACCCTAGAATTCGATGACCATTGAAGAACCCATGATTATTGGTTTCCAGACTCATTCTTTGCTTATTCATATAACGGCTTTCTTCCCCAATATGGCCTTCCTTTATCTGAGAAGTTAATCCCCATCATTGTTTAGATTAAAAGACCACTTAGGATGTTGTTCTCGTAATGGTTATAGCTTGTTCTTTTCTGTCTGGTTATAATTTGTTACTCTTTAGACTGAAAAATTGACTCATCTGAAGCACAATGATATCTGGCATGTCTCGCAATTTCTATTGTGGCAAAAGCATGTGGAAGGACCATTGATGGTGATGTGCAAAATATTTTTTCAGAGATGTATTGCACCTTTTAGCACAAGGAGTTCCGATGGGTGCATATAATCCCAATTCAAAGAAGACTTAATATATCGAACTTGTTACAACATTGCTGGCTCATTGAGTGTTCTATATGTCCTTGATGAATTTACACAGCACTAATTAGTTTTGACACATGCCGTGCATGCAAATATCTGTTCGTTGACTCCAAATGGAACAATTTATCTCACTCCTTACTTGATGCAGAACATGTCACCTCGGTGGTACATACACAATTTTGATCAGCCTGGTGCTTGTATGATCCATTTGTGAGTTTTGAATCCAGAGACTGATGTTTTTTGCTAAGCAACTGCTCAAATATTGGGATGAGATCTGGCTCTGTTTGTATACACTTGAATAAATTACCTTTTCTTACATTTTACTTTCCCTCAAAAAGATTTGAAAATACCTTTTCTTATATTTTACTTTCCCTCAAAGATTTGAAAATAAAACAATGTTTTTATTTTTGAAGAGATTATGAAAAGATTATATATTTCTCCTGGTCAATTTTGTTTATTTTTAAATGGTTTTAGGTTTTCTAAAAGTCAAATTGCGAGAGCCACAAGATTTAAAAAAAAAAAACACAAAAAGCTATAAGTACAGGCTGTCCAAACAAACCGGCTCATTACATGAAAGAAAGGTACTGCAGCTTGTTCAGGGAGACTGCTGATTTGTGAAATTATTTTGGCATGCAAGGACAACATCCCATAAGTTGCAGATACGAGTGTAGTTGCAGTGTTGTTAGATTTAACCATGGAAGTTCTTTTGCTAGTTTGAGAAATGTTTTGGTGTGGTCATAGGGGGATAAATTACTGGCTAAGCATATGTGGTAGCAGACCGAAATGTCACTTAGCTTTTGTTTCTTCAATAATTTATTTTATTGAAATTTCCATGCATAATCCTTCAATGATGGCATCGCTGGATATTCTAAGTTAAGATGGATTGGATCTGCCTAGGTAGCCATCGTGACTTTGGATCTGTCTAGGTAGCCATCGTGACTTTGGATTGTCACGAGTGTCATGAAATTTAGTGGATATATGATATTCCACACTTTACCATCTTCGATAAGTGTCATAATGCGAAGCCAGTAAGCATAAAAAATGTGCGTTGTGCCATTATTGTTTTGTGGATAGGGAAAATCTTATATTCTTTTTGTACTGATGGTGTTTCATTATTTGAACTTATATATTTTGCTTTGCTTTATTAGATCTTATCATGATGGGGAACATTACAACAGTGTGAGGTTGAAGGAAGACACCGGAGATGGGCCAGCTAGGCCAATTACAATAAAGGTTGCTACTGGAATTTAATTTTAGTTTACTAAGTTAGTAGGGAAGTTGGACAAACTTGTGAATTTAAGTATGTGATTTGATAATTTCTTTTACTGAAAGGCTGATTCTAATCTCTCGTCGTCATCTTGCCAAGCAAAAGCTGGGTCAAACAGGTCTAAATCAGGAGCTGGTAAGGATATTACTGATACAGGATCCATCAAGCTAGTCATGGCTGGAAGTGGTTGTGAGAACATTAAGAAAGTTGAGCAGGTTATGTCCTCTCTTCTTCTGCTTGCTTGTTTACATTAAATTCTTTCCTCTCATTTGCTGGGTGTCTAGAATTAGAATGCAATGTTTTGGACCTTTCTCTGACTTCGGTGTGACATGTGATACTTTTACAGACATTGCTGCAAATGTATGGGGATGTTGATGCCGCCATAGAGTATTTGATAGCAGAAAAAGGCATTGAAGATTTTTCAGAGGAAACTGTCCGTTCTCCTGCAATGCAGATACTTCTCATGGTAATGGCCGGTCAGTATTTATCTCTCTAGATTTTCTTTAATAATTTAACTTCGCAGTTTCAGAGATACCTTGTTGAGCTTCACGAGAAGCTTGTTTGGAGTCATTTTAATGCAACTGCTAGGATTAGCGTACTTTGTCTTGTCAACCGTGGATTTTTGGGGCAGTCAAACATGCTACACCCAAAACTATCTCATAATTCTTTGTGGTATTTAGTGATGATGCCAATGGAAATTCCGAGGGATAGAGAGAGGAACCTGTGGAAGAGACCAATAAAGAAAAGCCACCCAGCAATACCGCTAAGTGGACTCATCATGGTGGCAGTGCCCAGCGAGAAGACAAGGTTTCCGCAAAAAGATGATTATGTTACCTCTTTTACCATTTTGGTTTAAGCTCAAACATGAGAACTGTTGGTGATGCGCCCCTTCATTTTTATTTGCTTGTTTTATCTTGAAATGCAGAAAATTCCAAGAAACAAGGCTTGTCCATGTGGTTCAAAAAAGAAATATAAGTCCTGTTGCGGGTCAGGGACGGGGAAAGTCCCTGCAATTTCCAAGTATTTCTCGTTCTCTGAGTGTTTTATATGTCAAGTTATAGTTTAAGCTTGTCTTTTGTTGAAGTATCTTTCCTGTTACCGTGTAATTAGAGTCTATACGTATCTTGAAATTATGGCATATGTATCCAACATTGTATCATACTTAACTTCAAGTCTGGAATATTTTCTCACTCCTACGCTTTGTCGAATAATGGGTTCACTTCGGAAAAATGTTCAACATGAGTAATATAAATTTATACATACAAGAACAAAGACAGCACCGAAGATTTCTCCTTTTTTTTTTATGTCTAAATGTTGTTTTGCAGTGATCAAGCTCTTGAATCCAGAAAAGGTAGAAAGGAAAAGAAGCGAGGCAAGAGAGGGTCTGACACATCTGCACTTTCCACTGGATCTGATGGAGGGCCACCTGATATGGGGGCTCTTTGTATCTGATCTTTTGTTAAAGTACGTGCACCATCATCTATTGAATTTCAGATATCTGTATGCTGTCTTTCAGATATTAGATTAGACACAATTTTTTTTCCTACTTATATTAGCATGAATTTGATGCATGCATCTCTTGTTTGATCTTTGGGATAAGTGCACTTTCTAGTTTTCCACCGGCTGCCAACTTTAGAAAGATCTATAAGTACAAAATTTTCAATGGCGTTACTTTTCTTGGATAGTCTACCCGTCTGATGCATTTTATACTGGCAATTGTAATTTAAAGGTTCTCTGTTCACATAACTGATGCGTATGCACATAACACCTACCCTGGTAGATTTGTTGGCATTGGCATAAGTGAGTTCGGTGAGCAGCCAAAGGGAAGGAGATAAGGAAATTCAGTTATTGCTGTCCCAGGGCTAAACCTTTTCATGAAAAAGAAAGAGACATCACTTGAATTTGACAAGTGATGGTTTAATTTCTAAATTCCCTTCCAAAGTAATGGTTTTGTTGTAACTGTAGTTTGGGGTTCTCGTGAAGATGTCATTCTTTTTTCCTTTTATTTCTTTGACAAAAAAGGCACTTAGCATTTACGCACACCACTTCTTGTAATTAATAAAAAAGACGCGTAAGATCCAAAATGCACTTAAGCTCCATCTATAAGGACCCGAATGCAATCCACTTGCAGTTGGAGACAACACAGATAGTACATTTGCTAGCTCTTCCATTCAAATTGGTGCAGATTTCTAATATTAAACAACTTTGACTGACAATTATCTCTCGTTATTTTGGCAAAAAAGTATTATAGATCTTCTGTTGGTTTTCATTAGTTGTTATATCATCATAACATCATTTAGACGAATTAAGTCTCCAAAGCTCCTAAGTGATGGATAGTGTGTAGAGACCACGAGCACCTGCAAAGTTTTAGCAGTAGATTTTCCAGTTATCCCACAATAATCCTGAATTTTTTTTCTTATTGTTTTTGTGGAATTGCATTGGTTAGATATGGCTTGTCTAGTCCTCAAGAATCACAACAATCTTGCGGCTTCATCATTGCATCCACAAGGGAGTGGGGAGAGAGTCAAATTGTGAGCGGGAAACTAATGCACCTGAGCTTCTTCCTAGAGCAACTTATGAGGTTACTCATTATTTTTTCTTGGCTTGCCTCAAATATAAATCCTTTTATTCTCTATCAGCTGCAACATGGAGCGCATGTTAGTCTGAGGTTATCCTCCGTCTTCAAAGGCCGGTACCTTATTAGTCTTGTATACTACCTTGTCCCAAAATGGGGAAATAAAAGATCCTAACTTCATCTAACAGCTTAACAAGCATCAAACCTTGCATGGTGATGCTACTCTAATAACGCAGGTAGTTAAGCGATCTATTAAACTAATAAAACTCAGTGTAGATTCATTAATTCCCCATAAGAAGTCAAAAACACTTGATATTTTTGCAAGATTGGAAGGTGTGCCTTTTGAGGCCCATTTTCATTCAAATGGTGATCGACATATGGGAGGGCATAATTGCCCAGTGATATGGGAGAATGTAGATGTCGTGATAACTTTAATGCGATAAAAGCATCTTCGGCTTGGCCTATGCCGTGATGTTCCGTGGATGTCTAGCCGGTAAGTGGACTTTTCCCATCGTGCGCCATTGTCCAATGAGCTTGGTCAACCTGCTTCTTCATTGTCCTCGAGAAGGTGGTCTGTAAAGCCAGGAGACCAGACCTAGGTCCCTTCCATGAGATAAGTGTACCTAGCTATAATAGACTTTCTTATTAATTACTTAGATAAAGTTCTGATTTAAAATAATCGATATAATTGTTAGCTATGTGTTTAAGGTCTATCTTATGGTTATGTTCAACCATTTTGTATTATGAATCGAGAAGAATTTAACATAAAAATACATGATGTGTTGTTTTAAAATCTTTGGTCCATTGATTTTGTAGATTGGCTTTAACGGGTCATTCCAATCGGAGTATAGAAGGGCTAGTATTGGATTAAGGATAGTTTAGTTGGAATATATATATTTAAAAATTGTATCCAAAAAGACTAGAAAAGTATAAACAAGACTTGATATAATTTGATCGTTGTGAGCAAATCCAAAATCTGTGTAGACATAGCTAATCATTAGTTCCCAACTATGGGCGAATGGAATCCAATACATAAATCAGTTAGTAAAAGAATAGAAAATTTCTTTTATCGTGTCACTTAAGTTATATAGGAATTCTTGAACCCAAGATTTAAAAATAGCAAGTTCTTCATTACCCAAAATAGAATAACTACTTAAAATAATGAAAAAGGTTATATTTGTCGATAAGTGCAAAATCATATGGATATGATCCTCATGGTGCATCTTGATCCATTGGATCGTTTCTTTGTGGATTCCTATACTAAGTGTTTGTAGATGTGTTTCTAGGTATTCTTTTATCATTTCATCCAAGAGTAAGAGTTCTTCCAATTCTATGAATTTTTATAGAATACTTTTTCTTGAATATCAATAAAAAAAAGGTTTCGGATTGCTTAGTGTTCCACCAATTAGTAATCCAAAATTCAGGACTTTTATTAAATGAGAGAGATCTACCAGGGCAAAAATATTATAGATGTAAGATATAGAAGAGGGAGAAATGCTTTCTTTTTACTATCTTTTCATCCTTGAATTATTAATGAACCCACCTCATTTGTTGAATTTATGTGATATACTATTTCTATTAACCCTAAGTTTTGTTACAAGGCATTGGACCTGAATCCATTCCCTATTTTTATTTGTGATTCAGTAGTTAGTCCTTGAATTTAGAAAGAATACATTTAGAAAGAATACAAAAATAGAATAAGAGCCCATTTCAAATGAAGAAATAAGAAAAAAAATTATTGTTTCTAGATACCTCAATTGAATTGATCAAATTGAAGCCCTTTTCAATGAATGCTCAAAAGAATCAAGTCAAGTGAGTAATGAATATTATTCGGATTTTAAGCCAAAAGAACTCCCTTTGTCGTTTCTATCAAAAAAGAAAATCTTTCGAAATTAAAAAAAAAAAAAAAAGGCCGGCTACCCACAATTATAGTAAAGGAAAAATGGAGAGATTTATTAAGAATATTGAGATCTACGAATCATAAATTCAAAACCTAATGTAATGATAAAAATGAGTAGCAAAACAAGCAAAAAGTTATCCTTATAAGAGATCCAATCAATCATTTGCCTTTGATCATTAAGAAAAACAAAACAAAAGATAAAAAGAAAAAGAAAAGAAAGGTTGATTGACAAAAGAAAGGAGAGAGAATTTACAAGATATGATCTATTTGTGTATGTGTGTAGTGTAAGAGGATGATCATCGAAGAGTGCTAATCAAAGTTTAGAATCACTACAAAAAGAGGTGTGTCAAGGTAAGGGACAAGGTCATGATGTTATACGATGCAATAGAGACATGTGGTGGCAAGCAAATCAAGTGTCTTGTAAGAGGACCAGCATTTCATACAATCAATTTAATTGGCTAGTCATATCATGTTAGTCGTTAGCGATCTGATTGTGGAATAAAGTAATTTTCTCAAACAAGGGGATAGTCCTCAAAAAGTTTTTGAATGCTATAGCGCCCAAGCTGTGAGAACTTTGAGGAAACCTACTCCCTTTGAGGAAATGCTACTCATCATCACCTAAAGTTGCAAGACTCTCTAGCAAGTACCTGTTGATATGCACTTTATAGTTACTAAATATCCATACTTGTCGATTCTGAGTTCGATCAAGGAATTTACCATACCATTGGATAATTCCTAAGTGATAGGATCATCAAGATATAAACTCTACAATCAAGTTGCTTACCTTAAAAGAAAGTTACTAACTATAGACATAGCAATGATCATGAGGACATCATGGGACTTGTGGATCGAAAAAATACTTACAATGTACAAATACTATCATTTACAAATAAAGGGAGAATTGAATAATGATGACATCCACAAATTAAAATAACGAATGGGGTGATCGTGATGGAAAGTTATACTGCAAAGTTAATAACTATATTTTGAGGATTTCGAGTGATTTACACTTGTTTCGGAATATTTACTAAGAAATTTTGTTATTTATTATGACTATTTGATGAAATTTACTACATTAATTTAAGTTCACTAACGACTAACGTTAACGAAGGGCATAACAATGATTATTTTTTGGCAATGAGCAAAGATTAACATACGGCTATAACAGGAGTATGTACAGAAACACATTAGTACCACAAACCTTTTCGCTTCATCTATAAACGTATAAAAAAAAAAAAAAAAAATTGAATTTACCCAAGTAAAGGGAAACAATGCTCAGGGAAATGAAATATGAATACAATTTGTTTATAAATAAGTACTTCATAAGTCGTAAAATTTCTTGTGAAAGTATAATCAAGTTCCTAAACTTTCAAAAGTGAAATCTAGTCTTAAAATCTGTCCAATCAATACAATCTAGTATTTTTGTTAGCTCCACCCAATCAATGAAAAACACGATGTATCATTTATTGATATGATTTGACTACATGTGCTGGAGATATTTGAGCCAAACATAATGCCACGTTCTATTGGATTGAAGTGTCTTGTGTGCCAAGTCTCACCCTCTCCATTTTTCAAATCGACACCATCTCTTACTTCAACGACAAACACAAATGTTGGCATATCAAGAATCATATGCGAACCTCAATTTGTTTCGCTGGCTTAATGATTGCTTCCTTCAGAGATGCATGCCAACACTACTACACTCGCCTCTTCCCCTGTCACACGCTGTCACCGGAGTTCATTTCCTACATTTGGCATTGCCTCTATTTGGCGTTGTGCCTCCTTCCTTCGGCGTAGTTCCTCCATTTGGCATGGGAGAAACTTGTATAAGAATTCTCTGAACTTAATTTCATATATTGAAGCTAGATCCACTAATTAATTGTCTTTGAGCGCAACCTTCAAATCATCATCCATTTGCTTGCATCTTAGCATATATCCAAACTTTTTCACAGTTCCATTCAATAAGCTGAGTGTGAGGATAAATCATAAGCAATCCTTGGCAAATTCAAGAAATCAACTACTCCCCCCAACACTCCCCACAACACATTTGATTTGAGATATTGAATCCACATGTGATCCGAATCAAATGAACCGAGAGATCCTAATAGCCCATTTCGTCTTCGGCCGTTAACATGGGGCATGATGTCAAAATATTTCCTTTTCTCCATTGTCTACACTAAAAACAACACAGAGATCTAATCCCGTGAACTTATCATAAAAGTCCCGTGAAACCATGAAAGATATGGTATTGCCTTCAACAAGCATGAACTCCTTTGGCATATCTCCTCCAGCGAGAAGATCTCTATAGAAAGTAGAAATTATGGGATAGCAATGCCTCTTTATACCAGTAAATTGTTAGATGTACTCAAGTTGATAATTAGTTCAAATAGAAGAGTTTGATTTGAGAATTTTTCTCATAATTTAACAAAAGCTGGAGTTTTATAATAATTAAACGTATTGATCCTTCCTTGCCTTATATGTAATACTCACGAAATCATTCACTTGCGAGTGTTGTAGCCACCCGTATCACATGTAACTGCAGAATCACTTTACGTTAGATTTGCTTGTTTGTCTAGAATTTTCAGTTTTCACATTATACAAACATAGTGTGCTCGGGATTTTGGCCCTTTCCCTTTTTCTCGGTCTTGTTCACTTTTCGTATCCAGCTAGGCTCCCAAGTTACTATGCTTTCTGGTCAGTCGTCGAGCAAATTCGGGAGATCCAACCGTTCGTTGGGGCCGATTTTTGGAGGATAGCTCCGTCTTTCCTTCCTCTTCAGCTCCACAAAGCTTTTCCGGGATTGGCTTGTTCGTAATTATGCTCTGTTCATTTTAGGGTTTTCTAGGTTTCGTCATTTATGGTTTGGCTACACTGTAGCTGCTTTGTTCCATGGCTATGCCCGCATCATTTGAACACCAGTTAGGCCCAACAACATTCCACAACCTACCACCAGTCAAACTCCTTCGAATGCTGAGGGTGGAGGTCATATGGGTGCTGGCAAAGCCCATCAAAGTTTAGATGGTGGACGAGGACGAAGCTGAAATGATGCGAGTGTAGGCAACTCAAGCTCGGGCAGCCTCCGTCGAGGCCCATCAAGCCGCTGCAAGGTGAAGGGGTCGAAGCCGGAGCAGGGCCTCGGCCTTTCCTCCTCAGCCCCATGCCTAGCAACCTAGTGGGTCGAAAACCCCTCCTACTCGTTCTTGGGCCAATGTCGCCAAGGCGGCTGCGAAGGGGTATGATGTTACCTCTATCCCCCCAACTTTTATTGATGATAAGCTTGTAGTGAATCTTCCTGATGATATTTTACTAGCCACTGACCCAAAATGGCACGAGTGCATAGTTGGGTATTATGTGGGCAAGAGATCGCCCTTCAAGTTAACTAAAACACTTTAAAACATGCTTAGGTCACCACCTTGCTGATGTTATGGCTAATGATCAAGGATTTTATTTCTTCCATGTACCAGACCTTCATTTCCGTAGGAAGATTCTCGATGAGAGGCCATTAACTGTGGCTAGGGTCCCTCTAATTTTACAGCAATGGCATCCTTTGCTAGAGTTGAAGAAGGACAATCATTCTTCTGTCCCGGTTTGGATTAGGTTGAAGAATATCCCTTATGTGTTGTGGTCTGCTCTAGGGATAACTACGGTTGCTAATGCGGTTGGTAAACCATTGTACGTTAACCTTAGAACGGAACAAATGAAGATGATATCATTTGCTAGGGTATGTGTAGAGATCTCTGCTAAGAGAGTTCGCTGTGACTCTGTGGACGTTGTTTTAAATGGTGCAACTCGGACTGTTTCTGTTGAGTATGAATGGAGGCCAATATCATGCCTAGTTTGTGGCACTTTTGGCCACAAATGTCCATCCCAAGCAAGTTTCACTGTGTGACATCCTGAAATTCGACCATGTCTTAAATATATGAAATGGACATTTCGTCGACGTGCCTATGATCATTTTTCTCGGAGCTAATCACTCTCGAGTTAACTAATCTATCAGGTGAAACTATTAAGAGATATAACCACGGCAGACTCAAGAATTCGATCGGAAATCAACTACTCAACCGTGATAATCGGCAAGGTTTAATACGACACCATATAATCGAGTTGAGATCGGATATAATTCGATTTGACAGAAACACGTAGTCGAATAGCGGGTGGTTCCGCACGATTGCAATATTCGCGTCGAACGGCTATATCTCGATTTTCTATCGATAGTGCACTCAGGACACGTAATTGAAACCTTGAGATTTTTATGACAACAGAAAGTCGCCGATGAGTCAAAGATGCACAAATGTGGATCGAAAATTATCGACCATGGGTCAAACGCGATAAAATCCCTAAAAGTTACTCAGTATGTTAGGTCACGCTAAAATCGCTTTACAAATGAAGATGATATAGTTTGCTAGGGTATGTGTAGAGATCTCTACTAAGAGAGTTCGTTGTGACTCTGTGGACATTGTTTTAAATGGTGAAACTCGGACTGTTTCTATTGAGTATGAATGGAGGCTAGTATCATGCCTAGTTTGTGGCACTTTTTGGCCACAAATGTCCATCCCAAGTAAGCCTCACCGTGTGACATCCCGAAATTCGACCCTGTCTTAAATATACAAAATGGGCATTTTGTTGACGTGCCTATGGTCCTTTTTCTCGGAGCTGATCACCTTGAGTTAACTGATCTATCAGGTGAAGCCATTAAGAGATATAAACACGGCAGACTCAAGAATTCGATCGGAAATCGATTGCTCAACCGTGATAATCGGCAAGGGTCAATACGACACCGTATAATCGAGTTGAGATCGGATATAATTTGATTCAATAGAAACACGTAGTCGAATAGCGGGTGGTTCCGCATGATTGCGATATTCGCATCGAACGGCTATATCCCGATTTTCTATCGATAGTGCACTCAAGACACGTAATGAAACCTTAAGATTTTTACGACAGAGTCGCCAACGAGTCAAAGATGCACAAATGTGGATAAAAAATTATCAACCACGGGTCAAACGCGATAAAATCCCCGAAAGTTACTTAGTAGGTTAGGTTGCGCTAAAATCGCTTTCGATCGATTTTAACCACGAAATTAAATTTGGTTTCGGGAATCGGACATTCGACCGTGTCATGATTTATTTTTAGGACGTCGTTTCATCTTTCGGAGAAATTCCATCAAGTCCGGAATTTTACAGAAAAATCGATTCGGACAACTCGGAAAATAAAAGTGGAAATTCGGATGGGAGGAGGAGGAGCTATTTTGGCTGCCCATATTGGCTTATTTAGGGTGAAAATAGTAATTCTCTTATTGAAGGGCTATTTGACTTCAAGCATGAAGACTTGGTGGACATCAAGGATGAAATTAATATTTCTCCAAGGCTTCTTAGTGGTTGATGCTTGGACTTTGGTCCCCCTCTCTCCCCCTCTCTATTCTTACGCGTGAAGATCCCCGCAGCAACCGACCAGCCCCAAGTTTCTTCCCTTCTTCCTCACATTTTCCCTTTCTTTCTTTCCTCTCACGTTCATCCCCTCCCCTCACGCTTTTCTTCTTTTGTTCTGCCGCAGCCCCACTTTCTTCCCCACATCTGCCCTTCTTCCATTTGGTTTTGTTTCCTACATTTTCACTGCCCACACCCCCACCAACACCATCCCTCACCCACTATATCATCATCCACCATCCAGCTTCCCCACATCCTTCCCCTCACATCAGCTGCACCTCAGCAACTTTGCACCTCACACCAGCAATTTCTTCATTCCACCACAGCCACCGAAGCCTCGCAACACTTCATCAAGTAGCCAACGAACCAACCACCACAACTCCTTCACACGTCCGCCACCTTCCAGCCGCGTCCAGCTCGCCGCCGCAACCCCGCAATCAGCCCTCGATCAAGCAACCTCAAGACCGAATCTTAGCCTTTGGCTAAGACTTGTTGGACCATTTTCAGCCCCGGTCGGTACCCCATTGGTGACACCGTAGTTACGGGTCTTCACCGCCTTCGTGTCGCCATCGTCGTGAGGCCACCACCGTTGAATTCCTGTGAGTTAACTCCCTAATCCTTGATTAGGTTGTTAATTGCAATTAGGAGGTTATTTTAGTGTTAATTAGCTTAGTTAGATTAGTGTTAATTAGCCTGGTTAGATTAGTGCTAAGTGGATTAGCTTAATTTCATATTCGGGTTACTGGACCCTTACCGTTTGCCATTTTGTGGATCGAAATGGGCTACGATTTTGAGGTTACTTCCTTCTTGAAAAATGTTCTAGACATCTTCAACTATGACATATATTTTTCTCAAGATTTTATGGATTTAAAAGAGTATTATTTTAACTCGTTAAAAACAAAATAGAACCTCTATTTTTTGCTGGAACTAGTGACCTCTTGGATTCAATGGATTTTCACTAATCTTAGGGTTCAAATTTTGAAATGATTCATTCACAAAATTTATTTTTCACATATTTTAGTTTAACATTGTCAAATTTCAGATCAAATGGACAAGTTTTTGACCTCGAACCAAACTGATTTTGGAAAATAGACTTTTCGGAAACGAAACAAGTTTTTGTACTAGATTGAACGATTTACTGGGCTTAATCTAGAAGGATCTGGGTTAAGGTGTTTGCATGAAAAATGTTTTTTAGGTGTCATTTATAACATATTAAAATTTGAGAATTTTCTGAACTCGTTTGATTATATTTTTGGATTTGAACTTGGAGGCGCACGAGTGGCCCAGTTTCTACCAATTAGGACCGGCTATGGTTTTGTGGTTGTTCTTGATGTTGTGTTTGCTGAATAAGGTGTATTTAGTGATGTAGTGGGCTTGTGGCATGCTGAGAATTTATGTGTGAGGTCATGAGGTGGATTGCTCTAGGTTGGTTGTTTAGTATTATTGAAAAATGTGACCTTTTGGACTATTAAATAGAAAATAAATGAGGTGCGGGTCCAGACACCAAAACTTATTTGCCCAATGAAACAATGAGGTTTTAAACTAGGTGCGTGCAAAATTTGACGGATTAATTTTGAGTACGTGTGCACCTATGAATTTATTTCTAGACGTTTTGAACAAAAAAAAAAAAAAAGAGTTACTAAGGTTAGTTTTCAAAAGATGGTGGTTGAAAAAGAAATTAGAAAAGAAATATGGTGTCGGGTCTGGACTCCAAGTTTTATGTGCTCAATAAAACAGGGAGGTTTTTTACGAGGTGCTTGCAAAGTTTGGCGGGTTAGTTTCAAATATGAGACCCCATACGAATTTATTTTGGAAGGTTTGAACAAAAAAAAAAAAAAAGAGTTACTAAGGTTATTTTAAAAATGGGATTTTGGTGTTTTGGCTATATGATCGAATGTAAAATGCAATTTATTTAATTATTTTTGTAATTTATTTAATTATTTAATATTTTCTGGAAATTATACTAGGATAGTTGGTGACCGGAATTTCGTACTCGATTGTAGTGATGTGCTTAGTTTATGCAATTGATTGTTAAATTGTACAATTGAGTGATGATTGTGATCTTTGAGTATTTATTTCAAAATTATGAAATTTTGGCATTTAATTAGAAAATACCGCGTGTCGGGTTTTGATACCGAAAAATGCTTTTAAATACTATATCAAATAGTGAGATTTTAAAAGGAATGATATCAATTTTTTTGGTTCGATCGACCATGTACCCACACATGATTTTTTTACCGAATGTTTTTAATACGAAGAAAACATGCCAAGTTCGTTATCTTAATTGAGGCATTTGAGTGTAAAGCATAATGTCCTTGGCCGGAATTGAATGGTCATGTGGTGGTTAAGAGAACCCGTCCCCGATGTGAGTCGGGTGGACGCTGCCCTTATACAGGATGCCCCTAAACAACGGATGCCGGTCGTAGATTCTCCCGGACCAATGCTTCTTCGGGATTGCCGTCTAGTATAGATGTTGCCGTGCTCAATGGGGTGAGACGACACCTGACTACGCCAAAAAACCGCCAAATAGACAATAGGCCATGCCCAAGGGGCCGTAATCAATTGGAACGCGTGATTGATTGAGATAGACACACCTGATTATGGGAGAAAATTGTGTGGCACGAAATGGGACATATCATAACGATTTGGCCTTATAATCGAGACTCCTATGATTGACTCGAGAATTGAGTGAGACGTTCCAATTGATATATGCATTTACTATATGCATATGTTTTATGAGTTGTACTAACGTGTAGGAAGGTGTTGAGGCGAGGTAAGTTCTGAATGGTGCATGTTAGGACTGCTTTTGAGTGAATTCTCATCATAATCAAGGTTTAGGGTGTTGACTCTCTAAGATTTTTATCTCACCCTATCGTGGGTTATCATTTTCAGGGCTGGTGTGGAGGATCCAGAGCCCGAGGCTGAAGGGTCCAAAATGTAGATGGCCTAATGGTTTCTTTTTGAGTCAGACCTTCTGTAGATGAACCCGTAGGGTCAACTCGGTTTGTTTATAAAGTGTGCTCTTGAGAAAGGTGTTGGCATGTGTTTTACTATCCCATGTATTTGATTGTTGTCAGGGGTTTGTTTAATTTGCTTTTGCATGTGCATAAAAATGAAAGGGTCGGCGACGCATCCCGGGAACATCGCAATTTGATCGACCACCAAGGGATGTGCGCACGCTTGAGATTTGGGGCATGACACGCCGGGCCCATAGAAGCCCTCAACCCGTACGTAAGTAATGCTCATGATGCATAGATTTCTGCCTCTCGTGCCCTTACCGAAAAACAGCCCCGACTTTAAATGACCCAGAGGAAGGTGGAAGCAAGCTCGCCCAAAAAGAAGAAGCCCTCTTCGAGCTAAAGGAAGCAAAGGCTATGCTCCTAAGTCCTCTACCGCCTTGGTGAAGATTGGAGAAGCTGCTCCTTGTGCTATGTAGCCTTTGGCGCCTAGAACGGAACAGACCGTGTTGGCTTCGTCCTTCTTCGCTAGTATAGCTCGTCGTGAGGACCATGTTTCGATACTCTAGACCCTCATCTAGTTCAAGTAAAGATTCGATGAAGATGCTAGTAAGGAGAGCGGCTCGAGTGAGGAGGATCAAGTCCTAGATGGAACCCCGTTACTCATGATGCCTTCCCAATGAAGGTTAATCGTGCAGCCCAAAAGCTGGCTTCCCAACATGCTGAACCCTTATTGGATCCTAGTCCAAATCCAGCCCCCTCTGCTCCTAAGTCTTCTGCTCAGCCCAAGTGGGCGCCCAATCGACGGCAGGGGGCCAAGCAGCGGTAACTCCTTTTTGCCTTTGTTTTCATATTTATTTATGTACATAGGTGTATGGAATATTAGGGGACTAGGTAACCCCATTAAACAAGTGGAAGTGAGACACCTTGTCCTCACTAATAACCTTTGCTATGTTGGATTGTTGGAAACCAAGGTCCTTGCAACTCTTTTCCCATCCATATATGTGGGACTTCTAAAGGATTGGAGTTGGGTTTCTAACTATGACTACCCCCCTAGAGGGAGAATTTGAGTAGGGTGGAATCCCTCCTTTGCAAATTTTGATGTTTCTTTGGCTAATGCTCAAATGATCCATGGAAGGCTCAAGTTTCTAAGCTCGGACTCAATTTTTTGCCTCTCGGTAATATATGCGGAGCATACCTTCATTTCCGTCGTCCGCTATGAGCGGAACTTATTCTTATGAGTACTAACCTAAAGGAGTCTCCTTAGCTGGTGGCGGGGGACTTCAATGCTATCCAGGACCCTTCTGACCGAGTAGGTAGCTCGGATATGTGGCTCCCCTCTTTTGATGAGTTTGGCCATTGTTTACCTCGGGCGGAAATTAGAAGATCTTACATATGTTGGTTATCGCTTCACCCGGGCTCATCTTCTCGGTGCCAATTGAAAGCAAAGGAAGATTGATAGGGTGCTTGTCAATTTGAAAGGGTGCCAAGGCTTCTCCTTCTCGGAAGCTTCTTTCCTTGCTCTGGGGGGTCTCGATCATACCCTTACCATTGTTCGAGTCTTGGCTCCCTCGAATCGAGAAAACCTTTTAAGTTCTTTAACTTTTGGATGAAGCACCCAGCTTTCATTCAATTGAGGCCAGTGTGGGAGAACTGGGTTAGGGAACACCCATGTATAAGCTAGTTTGCAAGTTAAAAACTTGTAAAGGCCACCTCAAGTTGCTCAACAAGGACTCTTTTCTGATATTTCCACTGAACATGTAATGCAAGGAATGCATTACGAATCACCCAAGATGGCTTAATGTAGGACCCAAGCAATTTGTTGCTTACGAAGCTTGAGAAGGATCATCTTCGGACCTTCCCCGGATCTTCGAACTCAGGAGGAATCCTTCTACGACAGAAGTCCGTGGTCCAGTGGCTGAAAAAAGGAGACCGAAACACCAAATTCTTCCATCACTCTATAAATAAAAGATATCTAAGGAATCAAATTCTATCGGTCCAAGATTCCAATGGTAATTTAATAACAGATTCAGGTATGGTGTAGCAGCTCTTTGTATCCCATTTCCATGACCTCCTGGCGGCACGGGATCTGGCTTCTCGACCTACTTTGCGAGAGATCCAAGCGGTTATTCAACGTACTATGAATGCGGAACAAGTACATTCGCTTGCTCATCCTGTGACTGAATTAGAGATCCGGGACACCCTCTTCTCTCTTGCGGTAGGCAAGGCACCCGGTCCGGATGAGTTTAATGTGGAATTTTTCAAACACAATTGGGAGATTGTAGGACCGTCGACTCTAGCTACGGTCAAGGATTTCTTTATCTCGGGGAGATTGTTACGTGAGATAAACAACACCATTATGGCTTTGGTGCCGAAGATCCCCAATGCATCTACAGTTTCTAATTATAGACTCATTGCTTGTTGTAATACGATTTATAAATGCATTACTAAGATCCTTGCTAATCGAGTGGTTGTTGTTCTTCAAGCATTAATTAGTCCTCCTCAAAATGCCTTTGTCAAAGGTTGACGAATTAGTGACAACATTCTATTGGCCCAAGAACTTTTAGTGGCTTCCACCATGACGCATACTCGCCGAAGTGTGCTGTCAAGGTAAATTTCTAGAAAGCCTATGATACCCTTGATTGGGACTTCTTGAAACTTACTCTTCTTGCCTTTGGGTTTCTTGATCAGTTGATCAGGCTTATTATGACTTGTGTCCGCACACCAAAGTTTTATATCTCTATAAATGGTGAGCTGCATGGGTTCTTTTCATGTGGCCATGGACTATGCCAAGGGGACCCCATGTCTCCTTACCTATTCACCCCGGCCATGGAGGTATTTTCAGGCCTCCTTTACCTTCAAGCTAGGAAATCGGAATTCAAGTTTTTCGGAGGTGCAAATCAACGTGCGTATCCCATTTTTTCTTTGCAGATGATGTCTTCCTCTTCAGTGAAGCAGATTTGGCCTCAGTCTCTCTCTTTAAGGAAGGCCTGGAAACCTTTTCTTCTTGGAGTGGACTGAAGCTCAATATAAACAAGAGTGAAGTATTCCTTGCGGGGGGAACAGATTACTTCAAACCCAAATTCTTCATGTCTTTAGGTTTGGGGAAGGATGCTTAGGTGCGATACATGGGAGTCCCCATTATTACCTCGCGGCTTGGTAAGGCTGATTGTAGTTCCCTTGTCAATCTTATAACGACAAGGGTCCAATCTTGGACACACCAATTTTTATCTTTCGCCGGTCGCCGATGGCTTATTAGGTTAGGCCTCCATTCAATACAAGTTTTTTGGGCTTGTGTTTTTATGCTACCTAGAGTGTGGCTGGACCGTATTGAACAAATTTTGAGACAATTCCTCCTGGAAATGCCCGGACCTTGGAAGTGGAGGTGCTAAAGTATCTTGGCAAAGGTGTGCCTCCCAGAAAAAGAGGGAGGACTTGGCATACGTAGACTACGCAACTATAATACGGCAGCTATGCTCAAGCACATTTGGATCCTTTTCACCGACAATGAATCCTCATGGTATAAGTGGATCTATTCTACTTATTTAAAAAGGAAAAACTTCTGGATAGCTAACAAGCCGACCTTTTGCTCTTGGGCTTGGAGAAAGCTTCTTGACCTTAGAAGGGATTTCCGGTGTTCCTTCCAATGGCATATCGGTGAGGGCAACTCGGTCTCTCTTTGGTTTGATAACCGGCACCCTCGTGGCCCCTTAAATTTGTTCTTTTCTAACACACTTATTTATTGCTCGAGATTATCCAAAAGGCTTCCGTTCTTGACCTTTTCTCCATTTGGGCCAAGCGACTAGAGCCATTTTGGAGTTGGGGCGTAACCCCTCCCTATTCTATCTCAAAGCACGGATCGCTTCATTTGGTTGGAAAACTCTTCTGGTTCCTTTTCAATAGCATCGGCATGGGATGCCATAAGACCAAGGAAAAACCCGGTCCCTGGTCCTCTTTCATTTGGAGCAACTCGCTCGCACCGCGGTATTAATTCAATCTTTGGCTCATTGTCAAGAACCGGCTACCCACTCAGGTGCTCTTACTATCCTATGGTAGGATTGTGGATGCATCATGTGCTTTCTGCAATATCAGACCAGATTCCATTGACCACTTGTTTTTTGTGTGTCACATTCCGAACGGCCTTGCTATGTTTTGGGCTACTAAATGCAACCTTCTATGGTATAATAGGTCTTGGTCGACAATCTTTGTGGGCTATTAGATGTCTTTCGGCGATGATTTCTACCATTGCATTGCTCGTTTCTCTTTTGGGGCTTTATGCCATTTGATCTCGGAAGACAAGGAATAATATTATTTTTCAAAACCAAGCCTTGTGTGTGCGACTATGAAGAACCACCTCGTGAAGGTTGTCAAAGACAAGGCCTTGACGTTCAGTCGCGGACACTTTAAGAAATAGGAGGATGCAATGAAGTTAGGGGGCTGGATCCAACTATCTTTTTTTTGCGGAGGCCGTAGGTGCTTGAACATCAACCTGTGTTGTGGACTTTGAGCAGATCCCGATTAGTCGGATACTTGTTTTTAGAGTTGTTGGTTTCCTCTCTGTTTTGTTGTGAGGGTTGTCACCGGTTTGCTATACGGTTCCCTCTTGTCTCTTTTTCCTTTTTGTTGTTTTGGCTGGTTTGGCGGCTTCGGTGCTGGTTTGGCTGGTTGGTTACCATTGCTTGGCCTTTTGTGTTTTGCTTTTTCGGTACCCTCCACTCGTTTTGATGCTTCTGTCTTTATGAGTGTAAGTTTTGGTGTTGATCCCCTTGCTATATAGCTTTTGGTTAAAGTCAATACATATCTTACTTTACCCAAAAAAAAGAAAAAGTGTCCGATATACACTCCAACAGACCAACATATGCACTTATGAATTAGGGTGGGGGTGGGGGGAGGGTGAGGAGGAGGAGAGGGAGGGAGAGAGAGGGAATTCAAGGCGAAAAGTCAATCATGATATCGTTGCGTGCGAAGCTAGGCATGAGATTAACTATAACGTCGCAAAAAGTAGCCAAGCGGGATCTCGTCGTCTTTTGCGTCGATATAAGGTCTTCCTTTGAGATTTCATCATCTTCATGGAATCGCCATAGCTATCACATACAGGTGCAAAATCACAATATATTAGCTTGTTTTGTTTACTAGCATTTGTAGCTTTTGCATTATACAAACACAATGCACCCATATCAAACACCCCCACCCCCACCCCCCAACAATCACTCTGGGGGGAAGGAGAGAGAGAGACCTTATATGCCGGATTTTGGTGACTTTCTTCCTCCATGGTTGTTTCTTTATCGTCATGCCAAATCTCATAGATCAAACCTGATCCTGCAACTTTTCCTCTTGATACAAAGCCTCCAAATCATCCTTTAATGACTTGCATATTAATTGAAATCCGCACTTTTTTACAATTGCACCATCCAATACTCTAATGCCAAGCTAGAAAGAACTCGGTCATTTGGACCAAAAGGGTCTACTCCCAAACATCCTCCATTCTACAATATCTAAGCCATAGATGATCCGAATGCCTTTCAAGGATGTCTGTTTATATTTATTTGTTCATATTTGCCATTAACGCATAGACAAAAGCAATATGAGGCATTTTGTTCCCTTCCTCTACTCCATTACAATGCAGATTGCTAATGCTCGAAACTTCTTTTACAAGTCCTTTGAGCCGTGAAAGATATATAACCCTCTTTACTCGAGAGCAACCATTGCGACATCTCTCCTCCGAGGTAGAAGAATGTTGCAATACTCTCTGGATGAAATTGATGTCGTAGATGTAAATTGTTAAGACAAGTATTTCGAATTTGGCACCTGAAAAATAGGAATTTCAATGAGTTAAGCGAGGTTGGCAAGTTTAGCTATAGTTAGCAATACATGTACATGACTCCGTATTAATCACGACGTAAAGAAAAGGTGGGGGAGGGAATGTCGGAGGGAATTTTACTTAGAGATTCACAATTCATAGCCAATAAACGCTGCAATTGCCTTGGAATCTTGCCAATCTCTTGTACCTGTCCGCATTCCGAAACACGCAAGTTGAGTAATTTATGTAGATGCCTGCATGTTGGAAGCTTAGCAAAATTGTGTATGGACAAATACAAATCTCTTAACCGTGGAAAACATGAATGATTCTTTAGGAACTCTCCTTCTAGTAGATTGCATCCCTCAAGCCTTAAGATCACTAGCTTAGGAAATCCCATCTTGCTATGCGATCACTCAAATCCTCTTTTATGGGAAACTTTTTTAGTTTTGACAACCACTAAATATCAAGCGCTCAAGATGACAACTTGTAAATGCTAGATGGGAAGTTTGCCGGTTTCTTGCAATCAATTAAATTCAATTTCTCCAAAGAGACAAGATTATCTATGGATGCGGGGAAGTTCCTCAATTGAAGTCCCTCGAAATAAAGTTCTTCTAAGCCTTTGATTTTATCCGGAATATCGGGAATCTTTGCAACTTTGAGCAACCAATAAGATTGAGAACTCAAGATTCTTGGATTGGAGCACATCAAGGGAATGTCGAAGGGAATTTTACTTAGAGATTCACAATTCATAGCCAATAAACGCTGCAATTGCCCCGGAATCTTGCCAATCTCTTGTACCTGTCCGCATTCCGAACACGCAAGTTGAGTAATTTATGTAGATGCCCGCACGTTGGAAGCTTTGCAAAATTGTGTATGGACAAATACAAATCTCTTAACTCGTGGAAAACATGAATGATTCTTTAGGAACTCTCCTTCTAGTAGATTGCATCCCTCAAGCCTTAAGATCACTAGCTTAGGAAATCCCATCTTGCTATGCAGATCACTCAAATCCTACTTTATGGGAAACTTTTTTAGTTTTGACAACCACTAAATATCAAGCGCTCAAGATTGACAACTTGTAAATGCTAGATGGGAGGTTTGCCAGTTTCTTGCAATCAATTAAATTCAATTTCTCCAAAGAGACAAGATTATCTATGGATGCGGAAGTTCCTCAATTGAAGTCCCTACGAAATAAAGTTCTTCTAAGCCTTTGATTTTATCCGGAATATCAAGGAATCTTTGAAACTTTGAGCAACCAAGTAAGATTAAGAACTCGAAGATTCTTGGATTGGAGCACATCGAGGGGATGGTAAAGGTTAGAGCACCCCTTTAAATTCAACAACCATAACTTGGCATGATATGCAATTGATTTGTGAGCACGCTCCAAATTTTTGCACCCATGAAGATCTAGTTCCTGGAGATTTGGAGTCAAATCAAGGTCCGGCATACAAACCACTGACTGACAGACATTCATTGAAGTTAAGGAACTTCAAATTTTTAAAGTCCTGTGGAAACAAAATGAAGAGAAAAATGTTTAACGAAAAACACTTGACCATCATTCAAGCCTTGTGTGATCGAAATTAGTTGATCATATGGTGTACATAAAGCACTCCCTCTCCCTTTTAATTATGAGTTTATTGCGTGATCCTTGGCCAAAAGAGAAGATAAAAAAAAAAAAAAAAAAAAAAAAGAATAATACTCATAATTCCACCACACACTACATCTCTATCAAGCGACATACAAGAGAAATCATTCCAAAGCTAAGTGGGTGGCCACTTCTCCTATGTGTACGTTCAGAAACAATACATGTAATTCAAAGAGAGAGGGTATCCTCAAGTGTGAGGACATGAGCCACGGTCAAATCCTTTGCCAGCTAATTCATGACATGAATTTAAGCTAACATAGGTGGCACTTGATGGATCTACAATCTTATGCAAAGATACACAAACCTACCATAATGGCAAAGTGAAGGCTCGGGAATCTCTCATGTTATCTCTTATTAGGTCATGGTGCTTGGTCGATCGATTTTCAAGAATCACACATTTTGTTGAGTGTAGTAAACCCTTGATGCGTTATATGTTGCTGAACTTTATATTAGAGAAATTGTGCGCCTACATGATATTCCAAAGACAACCCCTTATGTTGTGTAGCGAAAGCATCTTTTAAGTCCTTTGGATCTTACACCATCATCTACCACCAATATGGAGAAAGAGCTAAGACAATCAATAAATTACACGAGGAAGAGAAGTTCGCAGCAAATTGTCAAATATCCAGTCAAGCAAAAAAACATAGAAAAAGCCTGCTGTTTTAAAGAAGGTGATTTTGTCTCGGATTCATTTGAGAAGAGCGCTTCCCACCTAGTCTTTGTGCTACGGATGGTTCTTTCCTAGTTTTGGAATGCATCGATAATAATGCCTACAAAAGTGAGCTTTGTGGAGAGAATGGAGTTTCCACTAGTTTCAATGTTGCTGATCTATCACTATGAAGTTGGCCTCGAGGAGGGATCTTTTTAAGATTTCAAGATTCTCTCTCGGGAATAGAATAATGAATCTAAAATATATTTTATTGATCAATGAGCCTGTTTTATACTTTTTAGGATTGCTTTAGTCTCGATTACAATTTGATTATATTGTAGCCTACTTGAATTTTATATTTTAGGTTCATTTTTCTTTACTTGGAGGTTACTCAAAGGTATCCTAGGCTTTAACTTATAAGTGTCCTCTCGGTCTCTCATAGTAAACACGACGAATTTATTAAATGAAGTTTCAATCTTTTCTTTGTCTCTCTCTGTCCTTTTGGTTGACTCATGAGTGCTCAAGAGGGTGCTGCATCCTTGGACTGGCTTAGGTAGTCTCTTCCTATCCTTTCGTAGCGGGTTTTTCCACTTCATTAAGATTGAAAAACCCTTTTATTTATTAGTTCGTTCAATACGTCCCGACGTCGGTGTGGCCAACGAGCATGACAGCAATATTTGAAAGCCCACAATGTTTGTCTCATAGGAGGCATAGGAAGAGAAAATATAAGAGTATGCACAAAATTTGAAAAAATTGATATTTTAAGAATTGAGCAAAACCACCGAATTAGAAATATCTAATGGAAATAAATTGTTGGTAAATACACAATACACAAACATAGAATATATGTCAAATATTTCAAGATTAAAATTTGCAGTAAGAAATTTGTTGTAGCATAGAAAAGATTAATATTTAGATTGTGAATTATGTGAGAGATCAAATAAATTTCTAGTTTAAGCACCACTCTATGAATACAATATTTATAAAATAAGTAATCGAGACATTTTGGGGAAGAAATTTGGAAAGTCACCTTTACTTTGCGCAGTTGTATAAATATTAATATAAATATAATAAATGCATACATAACTTTAGATTAGATTTAGGTTTAAATATATTTAAATTTGCAAAACGAGCCCCTTTTTCACTTCTCTTTGGAAAGCCTTATTAGTCATGCGTGAAAGCCATTGTGCGCTACCTAAAGTGTCTTAGATGTGGTGCACTAGCGCCTCTATAAAGTAAGAGTCTTCATAGAATTGTACCCCACAAGCCTTTATTTAAAAAAAAAAGCGGGAGAAGGAATGGCTAGTCAATCTATCTCCCTGAGAGTTGATTTTTGTCCTGTGATTTCTCACTTAGGAATAAATGGAGTAAGGGCGCAACCGAATGGCCCGATTGAAAGGAAAGGGAGGGGCACGTGTTGCATACTTGGAAGGAGAAGGAGAAACTCCCGTTATATTTGAAAATGAATATTTTATCCATAAAGATGAAGATAACTTTCTTGGAGTTCCACTTATTCCTCCTCCCAAAAGAAAGAAGTACTTGCCAGAAATCTCTGCTTAGGTCGGTACAATAAAAATAGACGGGACTTTTGGGGCTAACTTACAGTAAAGACTTAACTCCTTTAAAGATCCTTTACTAGATGACTTCTATATATCTCATTTCATTATCCCCGCATTCCATCATAGAAACAACTGCAGGAGGTTCAATCAAAAGTACTTGGCGTGCATTCGCTTCAATGATAAAGCAAATAAGCATGAAAAATCTCATTCTATTTTCATATGCAATTTCAAAAGGGATCTAGTAAGCTCATATCTTATATAAAATAAATAATTTTTTATAGCATTTTCAGTATCTATTCTTTCAACGGCATGCAAATTGAATCCTCAGTTCATGTTTATTAAAATACGAAGCACGTTCATTATTCAATTGTTAAATTGTCACCAATAAGTTCTTGTTCCAATTTTTGGTATTAAAGTTACTGACCATATAAGTCCATTCTTCTCATAATTTCGGTACTTCTAACATTTGAAAATAACATTGAACTTTTTTAGCAAGTATCTTTTGTTCGAATGAACATTAAAATTCACATAGGAAAGTGTTTAATACTCCCTAAAACGGGAAGAATCCACTTATGTTGGTTCATGCAGTAGATCGACATCTTGTTTTTAATGCTTTAATCAAATATAAACAATTTCATAGATGCAGATGTTTCTTAAGCACAATTAACAAGCATCATCGAGTTAGTAATTGTTGCATCAAAAGTTTTCAATAAGACATGCATATATATAATCATAATCATATGCATACGGACATAGATATGTAAGAGATAAGTAAATAAGGACAATTCATTTGAATGCGCATCTTAAATTGGTCCACCATGACTTGGATGTTGCTTTTCCACAGATCAAGTTTGACTAACTTCTTTGGGCCAGGAGAAATTCAAGAAACGAAGAACATTCAGGCCATTGAAACCATCTCAATGCATTAGGAAGACAGATAGGACCTTGGAAAGTGTTATGCACATTAATCATGACAAGCAACCTCAACGTTCTCATGTTTGTGAAAGCATTGGGACCTACGTATATAGCTTCTCGCCTTGGGTAAAACCAAAACTATGGCTTTTACTTGCATTTGTGCCCCGCATTTATAGAACTTGCATTGCAATTAGTTTACGAAGTCGAGAAGAAGAGAGTAAAATCAGTGTTTAAACCACCAAAACTTACCATATCCCCCCGACGTAACATCACGACGTCTTCACAAAGCCATAACTTGCTGCACCTTCCAAGATTATCGCGGCATTCTTGTTTAACAATGTCCATGCCCATCAACTAAATCAAGTCATGCATCTGTATTGTCTTCATTTCTTTAGTTATTAAGGACTTCTCAACAAGAACTTGCACTCCAATAGTTGTGTCAAAGTCGCAACTGTTAAGGACTTCCATGATGTACTCTGTAGATTGCCCCTTGAAGAAACATGCAATATCAAGGAATATCTCCTTTGCACAGTCCTCTAGTCCATCGTAACTTCACTTGAGAACATCATTGATGGTTTTGTCAGGACTTTTGGCAAGTCTATTCAATGTGCTTTCCCACTCCTGTTCTCTTCTACCACATAGGAAAGAGCCCAATACCTCAAGTGCTAAAGGAAGTCCATTAGCATAATGCAAAGCACCATCCACAAGATCCCCCCTTATCACTATTTCCTTACTTCCAAGAAAAGCATGTTTATTGAAAAGTTCGAGAGCTTCCAAATCCCCTAGAGTTTTGACTTTATAGATATGATCTTGTATCTATCCCATGGAAAGTTAATAGATCGTTATCTCTCGTAGTAATGATAATTTCGCTTCCTTTACCAAACCATTCACACCCTCCAGCTAAAGCATTTAACTGTTCTACATCATTGACATCGTCAAGAACAAGGAGAACTCTTCTACGGCAAAGCCTATGTTGGATCAAATTAATACCTCCATCAACACTTAACACTATTAATCTATTTCCTAATATCTCGGACAACAATTTTTCTTGCAAATAAACTAAATCCTTGGAATCTTTTGAAGTTTCCCGAATGTTTGCCAAAAAACATGAAGCCTCAAATCGTCTAAAGATATCATTGTAAAGAGCTTTAGCTAATGTTGTTTTTCCTATACCTCCCGTCCAAGTAACCCTATCATGAGAACATCATCGACTTAAGATTTAACATTGATTCCAACTCTACAACATGTGGATCAATTCCAACCGGATGCTTGGCAACATGTAAGGGCATTCGGGCTAGCTGGATAGAGATCTCCCGCACAATTCCCCTTATTAAATCCGCTTCATCTCGATAAAATCAGGAAAGGTACTTGACACATTAATTTCAAAGATAATGAGCTTTCATGGGGAAAAAATAGAAGATGTATTCAGCATATAAAAAACAACAACACAGAAAGTGTAACATGAATCACTACTTAGTGCTTACCCATCATTGAAAGCCCACCCGGACAAGCTACCCACATCAAAGAGAACCTTCTTCCATGTCTTCACTTTTTCCGAATCTCTCCCAAACTTGCTCTCATGCTTAACCATAGCTTTTCGGTAGCTCTCTTGGTGCTCTTACGTCTCTAGGACACACTTTGTAAAACACTCGGAAAGACCATGAGGTCTCTTTGCTCCCTTGCACTCCATGATTTTCGCCAACTCTTCCAAACAACATGGCGAGGAAGCATAGTTCTCGGAGAAAACGACGATTGCGATACACGACTCCTCAATGACCTTCATAAGCGCCGGCTTTATACGGTCACCATCCCAAAGCTCCTCACTATCAACATAACTGTAGATTCCTTTACGGTCAAGCGCCGCGTATAAATGATCGAGGAAGCTCTTTCGGATGTCCGTACCTCTCGAAACTCGGAAGACATCATAATTCCCTTTCAGACCGAAGAAGCATCCATTAGAGGAGATGAAGTTTGATGTGCTTCCTCGTAATGCTTAGTGTTTGGTTGGGTTGCAGCTCTATCTCTCATATGGATGTCACTCTGTACGAATAAAGAAACAGAAACAAAAATCGAGATCATTTCGATGCTCCGAGTCGATAAGCATATACTCCACCAACTAATTTAACAGAAAGCAGCATTTTGCATAAGGTGCACAGAACCATCCTATATAGGAGCTTCCGGACTTGACTCGCCTTTTCCATTAATAAAATAAATAGAAAAGAAAACTAGCAGTACTCCCATGCTCCGGTGCTAATATACATGAGTCAATCGCAAACATCACCCGTTGGAATGTTATTTATAAAGAAAATCTGCCTTTTTTCTTTCGAAAGGGCTTCTACAAAAGCAAATCCCGAAATAAATTTCCCTCACTTTTCAAACTAAATTTTTCATAGCATGTCTTGCATTGAACAGAACAAATTCGAATCTGTTCAGGCATTTCTTCAAACACGTAGTGGGCAGCGAGTTAGAGAGCGAATATGGACCCATTCGAGCTCGAGCTCACACTTAAACTCTAGAGAAATCAGCGAGCAACGTTCAAACTTAAGAAAAACCGACTAATTCAGATCCAACGCGAGTGAGGACTAAAGAAATCGAGCTTGCTTTGCTCTTTTAAAATTAAGCGGGACGAGGCAAAAGAAGAAAAGAAAGAAAGAACGAGCACTCAATCGCGGGGCCCTACCTGGCTTGGCTGCCGCGGGCATCGTCGGCGGCGAAGGTTGAGAATAGCGACTCCAAACTCGTGTCTGGCTTCAGTCGACTCCACCGAGGTCAGGGACCGCGACGACGAATGGCAGCGGACGGATGATGCTCTGGAGGTGGCGGACGACGTCGATCGGCGGTGGCTCCGAGGTTTTGTGTGGGGCTTCAATGGCAACCGTTCCCGGAGTAGAGAAAGACCAAGACGCCCCTTTTCTTTTTTCTTTTTTGTCTTTTTCGTGAGAGTAAAGAAGAAGGTGACGGTGAAGGAGGGAGGTAGGATCTCGGGAACGGAATGCGAGAGCAGTCACCGGCGGGAGGTAGTCGGACGGAGATGGTGGAGGTGGCTGGTCAGGTGAGTGCAGGAGAAAGGGTGGGGAATGTTTTTCTTCCTTTCCAGAAAAATCTCCCTGAAGATGGTGGTCTCCGCTCCTCCCCTTTCGCAAAAGCCCTGCTTTTTTCCCCCTTTTATGGGAAATTGTCTCTTTAAGAGAGAGCGTGAGAGATCCCAAGAAAGAACTTCCCTTTCAGATTCGAAGAATGGGCTATTTTCGGGGATGAGAGGAGATGTTCTTCCGCAGAATGCTTACCGTCGGGTTGGGTTGCAGCTTTATCTCTCCCGTGTATGTCACTTTGTTCTTTTTGACCATGACTTCCTCGAATCACGCGGCAGTGATAATCAAAGAAAGCCATAGAAAATAAAGTAAATGTGAATTATTGCACGCGTAATTTCCGCGGAAGGTGCATAAAATTAGCGCGCGTCCTTTCTCTCTTTTCCTCTGTTGACTCGACTCGCTTTTTCTACTAATAAAGAAATAGAAACGAAAACCAACGACCAATTTGATGCTCCGAGTCAGTAAAGCATATTATCCACCGGTTAATTTAATAAAAAGCAGATAGCAATAGAAAATAAAATAAAAGGACAATCAATGCGCGCGTAATATCCGCGGGAGGTGTATAAAATTTATCTCGTATCCTCATTTATTTTTATTTATTTTTGTCTTCCTTTCTTGTCTTGACTTGCTTTCTCTACTAATAGATAAATAGAAACAAAAATCAACTGATAATTATGATGTTTCGAGTCGGCACATATCCTCCTTCAAACTGATTTAATAAAAGCAGGTAGCGATAGGAAAGAAAACGAAAAGTAGATAGCGGTAGGAAAGAAAATGAAAGGACAATCAATGCACGCGTAATTTCCACAGCATTTTGTAGAAGGTGCGTGAACTTGACTTGACTTGCCTTTTTTCATTAATAAAAGAAATAGAAAAGAAAACTAGCAATACTCCCGTGCCCTTGGCGTGCACAGGTAATTTCCACAGTATTTTGTAATAAGGTGCGTGGAACCTGCATCTTGACCTGACTTGACTTTTTCATTAATAAAAGAAATAGAAAAGAAAACTAGCAATACTCCCATGCCCCTAGCGTCAATATGTAAGGGTCAATCGCAAAAATTGGATTATTATTTATAATGAACAATTTGACTTATTTTTCTCTCAAAAGGGATTCTAGACAAACAAACCCCAAAACAAGTCGCTTTGATATCACTCCTTAATTAATTTTGTTTTCGACATTTTATATTTAATTTATATTTTTAATGTCATATTTAGAATTTCTCAGCTAATAGAATATCCATGATCGAATAACTATTAGGGAATACTTTTTGTCCTTTTAATTTCATTTTTCTCGAAGCTTTTATTCCATGTTAACACTCTTTTTCCTAACTTCTTAGTAAAGATAATCACTTATTCATTTGAAGGTGTTTGTCATTAGTGGTTAGATATTGTCAACTAACTATATTACAATATCGGTTTTATCTTCCAAAGTAAAAGCTGGAGCCTTAAGACTTTGAATAGCAATGACGTATTGAGGATTCGTGGAATGGGAGCTTCGCTTTGATGCCTCAATTATATTATTTAGTGCATGTACAACCGCCTTTCGGTGACATTCTCATGGAGGAGCTTTTGGACACTTCTGGCCGATAAAAGGATTGCCAAAGGTTGAGATTTTTATTTTGCATGGATTATGGTATGACTGCTGGATGATGTTGAGAGAACTTGCAATCTAGGAGCAATTTTGAGTTTTTTTTTTCCTCCTTTCATATCAAATGAGAAATACTAAATCCTTTTATATAAAGTTTGTGCTCTCTCTCTCTTGGCTTGAATTGTTGAATTCATCTGGTATATCACAATATTTTGGTACTCTGTGGAGGGTTTTATGGAGGGTTGACACGTGGCTCATTAGATGGTTGCCCCTCACTTTCATTTGCTTTAATTTATTCATCCTTCTTTTTTCTTCATTTTCAATAAGAACTTATTAACAATAAAGAGTACTTTGTCTAAAGGTGGATGATGTGTACCAAAATACCTTGCACCGGAACAACAAACAAATGTCGCTAGCGTGATTTTGGAGGCTAAATTCGCATGATTATTTGATATGCCTTTCATGATTGGCTCATTATAGATATATCAGTATACAATAGGAATGAAGAGATCCAAATTTGTAGTGCGGGCCTCGTTAGTTAACTTGAGAAAATAGCTTTGGTGTGCAAATCATTTTAAATATTTTTCACAAGACCTATTGGTTATGCAACTATGAACAATGAACATACTAGTGCTGATCTGAGAAAAGGGTTTTAATTTGAGTATGTCTTCACCAATAATTAGTACGTCATATTTTTCTTTATGCACTAGACATTCTAGTTACAAATTGGATAAGTATTGCCTTTTCCTTTCATTGCTCGGGCATGAAAATAAACCAAGCCTTTTATTTACTTGAAAGCGACGCAATTGGTTCAATGTATAAATTCGAAGAAACTAGAAAATTTCTACAAGAACACCTGTAAATGATTTCTTAGTACGCCAATAGCTTAGTTTTTGATACTTTGGGGGTAAGGATCTTCTGCTCGAGTAGGACCCTTTTCATTGGATGCTTAGCGATGATAATCTTAGACAAATTAAAGTGCAAGTCCTTTTCAAAAACATTAGATACTTTGGACAAGAGTTCCTAAGAAAGATTTTGCCTAAGTGTTCCATTCAAATTATTTGGTCCAAAAAAAGATTTCCACGTTAAGCAAGCATACTAATTATGCCGATCATTATGAATTTAATGTGATTTGATAATGTCTCTTATTGTCTTTTTTGCTTAGTCCAAAGAGCAGGGGAGTATTTGCTCATCACCTTCGTGGTATCTTCACTTCTCGTGACTTTACTTTGGAAAGAAAAGTTGTAAAATTTGATTTTGATGCTCATACTTGAGTGAATCCAAGGATAGAATGAGTCCGGTGACTAATTTACATTGCATTTCTATTACAAAAATGCTCATATTTCGACCCCCTAAAAATATCACATGCTCATTAGCTAGCAAATATTTGAAGGATTGATGAGCTCAAATTTTTATTTGATACTAATTTAATCACTTCAAGCTCTTAATAAAATAATATCTACTCTAAGCTCTCTTTTAAAAGAATAACCTCATTCAAGTTCTTATTTGGAATTTTCATTTATTAGTTTTGAAAGATGCCCCGTGTTTCCGACTAAGACGACTTATAAAGCCGCAAGGCTGCAATAAGCTATGATTTTGATTGAATATTTTTATCCAAATTCCTTTGGCTAACTTTATGAAAATAAGCCCCAATGCCAGTGTCGCTTCTTCGGCCACAATATAATCAACTTGGCCTATTTCATTTTCAGGACTTCACCTACTTCACTACTTCACCAGTTGAAACTGCATGATCACAATTTGTCCGTTCGCACATGCCTTAAAGTCTTTAGTTCTATGAACTAATTTCACAAGCCACACTAACAATCACTAGTCGCCCCAATTTCTTTCAATTTGCTATCGACATCTCCAAAGTGTGAAATTGTTTTTTTTTTTTTTTTTCAAATCATTAGATTATTTTCTTTAGTGGAAAATCGTGAGCCGAGATTTGCAGAAAGACACACGGATATGAGGGGAAGAACTGGACCTCATCCAGTGGGAGATTCACCAAGCTAATCAACGTATGGGGCAAAAGATTTCAAGCCACTTTTCCCGCCAAGCAAAACGAACAATCACCATGGGGGCCGGATAGATGCGAAAATAGCAAAAATAGAGAGTAGGTGACATATTTGGAGACCATTAAGTGTACTGGAAAGGAAAGCAGATCCGTAGTAAATGGGGAAAAACATTTTAATCCACGATGCATAGACTAACAACCACATCCCACAATCAGCATCGTTCAACAAAATCAATCCGAATGTGTCAGTTTTGCTTCCTAATTGCTTCCTAATCAATCAACAACATGTGGCAAGGATCATAGATTTGACTCACGCATTCCATCAAACACTCGGTGAGCATCTCGGGAAAAGACTCAATGTAACACCGCACCACAATCCAAATACTTCTTTCTTTGCACAAAGGATTTGATTCATCGAGGAAAAAAATGATTTCGATCCGGTCTCTTCCCAGACATACACCAGCGTCAACTTCAAACTAAATCTTCACTCATGAAATGACCAAAAGAAATGTTCCAAAACCAACCTTAGCGAGGTGGGATATTCAACCACGACTGCTGAGTAAACTCGTCCAAAGAGGTTCAGGTAAGCGTCGATCAACGAACTTGAGATCGATACATGAAGATTGAGCGGACTTGACAGCTTCAGAGTTTTCGCCTACGAAACAAGGCAAGGCAACGCTTCTCCCGATACTTCACAGAAACAAGAGATCCACGGTGATGAGCGATAATCGAATGCTGGAACCGGGACTCCAAGTACGCCAGCTACCGTGATCGGTGTCGATGGAAGAGGCTTTGGGCAAAAGGCTCAACTCCTTTGATGGAATGAATGTAAAAACAGAGGATAACAGGGAGTTTCTGGGCCATGGTAAGGGAATGGTCGCGAGTGATGACGGAAGACGTCCGACTGGGAAGGACGGAGTCCGAAATCTCCCGGAGTGCTCTCAAAATTTGGTTTTCATCCCCGCTCTGTGTTTTTACTTCTAGAGTAATGTCTATCTCACTTTCTTGCCTCACTCTCTTTCTCTGTGACATCCCCCAAAACACGATACTCTGTCCCGTCTTCCTCAGAAAAAAAAACCGACATTCCCTCCTTCGTGTCGCGTCCTCTGTGCGAGAGCAGTTACGGGAGAGGAGAGAGAGAGAGAGAGAGAGAGAGAGAGGTCTAAGAGAGAATGCCCAATGATGAAGAAGACGATGAATATTATCTGGTCTCCCCCTCAATTTTGATAAACTTCACCCCAATGTCTTATTTTTATAGATGGCATCTTATTGTTTACATGCTGTTCTTAGTTTCTTAGGATTATGTACAGCAAATAAGACATTGTTTCGATTTTATACCAATTCAAATCTGCATTATGTGTTATGTTTACACTATTGAATATGTGGTAACAAGATCGAATCATGATTCAAATTTTTTTTGTTCTATTCCCATTAAGTGGTTTTGTGACGTGGACACATTATATGTATGAAAGGTTCCGGCCTATGAGCTTGGTAAATACAAGTAGTGTTATTTTATTTTATTTTTTTTCAGGAATTTGAAGTATTTCATTAAGTGATCAAAGATGAGGGCGAGACATGGGCATCATTACATAGTAGATCCCATAAAGTTTGGGAGGTGATGAGGCCGATTCGAGAGATAAATAGTTATTTTTTGAACTTTAAGAACCCGTCTGAACACACCGATTAGCCTCTCTAGAGCAATGGGCTATCTTTACGTTGGAAAAGGCCTACAAATTTTCCTTGCATTTGCTGATTATAGGTTGAACTTCCCAACTGAACTGTTGAGAACTAGTCATTGCGAACTGTCTGACATAAAGAGGAGCTTCGCGTCTTTTAGGGTAGAAAAAGTTGATGGCTTCCAAGAGTGCTAGGGTTTCGGCCATTAAGGGGGAGGAGGCTCTGATTGCTTTAGCCACTCCGTCCACCATCCTCCCCTCCGAATCGCGGCATATGCAGGCGATCGATTGCTTCATTGAACCAGGTAAGAACGTTCCATCTATGTTTATCTTCAAGACTCCCTTCTTCCGGTGGAACCCACTTCTGAGGTTGTGTTTTCTCTCAAGTTACAGATCTGGTTTTCTGTTGGGTTTGTTCGCTGCTTTCAAAGCTGCTGACGCCGCCCCCTGCACCAGCGTTTCCGTCCGGTTCTAGAGTTCGGTATGTCTGTCTGGGCTCATCTCCAGTTCAGAGGCGGTGCGTTCTCTGGAGTTGCAGATCGGGTGTTCAGTGGAGCTTTTTCTCGGCTTTCAGAGCTTCGGACGTCGCCCCCTACACCCGCGTATTGCTGTCTCCGCATATCTCTCCTTTTCAAAGGTGGTGTGGACGCTCGATTTGCAGATCTGATGTTCCAGTGAGCGTGTGCTCGGCTTTCAGTGATGCGAACGCCGCCCCTGCACCAGCGTTGCTGTCCGATTTCATCGTTCGGTAGATCTGTCTCGGCTCGTCTCTCTGTTTAGGTCGCCACTCTCCATGTTCCGAATTTAATTTCCTTCCAGATCTACCGATTTGCCCAGCTTCCTTTGGTCGAGGGTTCAACCCACCAGTCATTAACTCTGCTGCTGCATGCTCTGCTTCAATAATATTGTCGCTGCCGAGTTGAGAGATGTTTATTTTTCAGTTTCAGGGCCGTCTTCTTCATGGGTCTTCCAACATATGGTTCTTCGGATGTCGGAACGTTGATGGGATCCGCTCTCCTTGGTCAATGTCTGGGCGTCCTCCTTCGAGCTCTGTATTGCAGCAAGTCCCCTGTTTCACCCGTTCTCATCCAGTTCGAGGGTTAGCGGTGTGGGCCAAGGGTACCTGGCTCGCCGTTGTGCCTGTTATCAGCCTCTCCTGTTCCGGACCTTGAGCTCAGGTTTTCTCTCCACTTCTCTCCCCTATTCCGCGAACCATCATTTGCTCTGTGATTTTGTATACGCCCTATTATGTTGTTCCTCACTCGATTCTCTATTCCCTGCACTCTGCTCTGCATTGATCTCGTTTATAGCTATACCGATTTCTCTATTTTCAGGTGCAACTTCTCCTGCATCTCTCCCGACCTGCTCGTTTGGATTCCATCTATGATAGCTTTTAAGTAGCGCTTGTGCTGCATCAATAATAGCGGGCGCCTCTGGTTTTCTTCCTCGAAAGACTGCCTGATTTCTGGCCTTCCACATATTCCACAGCGTTACAACCACTATCTGCATAAGTGAAGGGTTCGTAGTCTCCTCTTTAAGTTGACAAAACCATGTTTCGATTCTTGTCAAGCCCTGACGTGAAATTTTGATTTGCAGTTCAGTGTCCCAAATGTTTCTTGTCCAAGGACATAGCAAAACAAATGTTCAACCGTTTCCCTCTCCAAGTTGCACAATGGGCACATGGGGTCAGGTGATATTTTCCTTCTATAAAGGTTATCTTTTGTTGGGAGAGCATTGTTGCATAGGTTCCACATAAAATTTGTATTTTGGGTGGGGTGTGCAGATTCCATATATCTCTCGAAATTGAGGGGAGGTTGAAAGAAGTTGTAGCATGATTCTCCTGAATGTGTGTTTGTCCTCCTTGATGTAGTTATACGCACTTTTCACTGTATATTTTCCTGCCTGCGTGCCAGTCCATACAAGATGATCCTTTTCTATTTGGGGCGTGATAGGAATGGTCAGAATTTCTTTAGCTAACTGTTCATCGAAGTGTGCTGCTATTTTAACATCATCCCACCTCCCTTGCTCTTTATCTATGAGTTCTGAGACTAGGGCAGGTTCATTTACATGCACTGGACCCTCAATAATACCTCTGTGCAGCCATTTATCTTCTCTGATTTTGATCTTAGATCCATCCCCTACCTTCCACATTATTTTAGGTGCTATAGTCTCTCTTCCCAGGACCAGGCTTCTCCATCCCCATGAAGGTCGGGTGCCATTTGCTGCATGCCATATATCCGTAGTTGGATAGTATAACCCCTGAAATAATCTCCCCCAAAGAGAATCTGGTTGTTGTGCTAGTCGCCATGTCTGTTTCCCTAACATTGCCTTATTAAAGGAGAGAAGATCTCTAAAACCCATACCACCTCTATCTTTCCTTGTTTTCAATAGTTCCCATTGCTTCCAATGAATGCCTTCTTTTTCTCATTAGTTTTCCACCAAAATGAAGCGATTTTCTGTTCAATAGTCTTGCAAATAGATACAGGGATTTTAAATACTGACATGGCATATTGAGGAAGTGCTTGAATAACTGTTTTCAGCAGAACTTCTTTTCCAGCTTTAGATAATAACTTCTCCTTCCAGCTTGCTAATTTTGAACATACTCTTCCAAGTACCCATGAGAACATTTGTTTTTCGACTCTCCCAGTCAGGGCATACCCAGATATTTGCCTATTGTATCCATAATAGGAACCCTCAATTCCCTTGCCATATTATCTTTCAACGTTTAAGGGCAGCCCTTACTGAAGTATATGCCTGATTTGTTCAAATTAATCTCTTGTCCAGCAGCTAGACAATATTGATTCAAAATCATAGCCAGGTTTTGACATTCCAGGATGGTACCATTCATAAAAGATCGAATCATCGGCAAATAATAAGTGAGAAAGTGTAGGGCAATGTCTGTTCAGCTTGATTCCTATAATGCTACCATTTTCTACAGCTTGCTTCATCAGAGAGGATAAAACATTTGCTACAATAATAAAAAGATATGGAGATAAGGGATCGCCTTGCCTGAGTCCTCTTGTAGGTTGAAAGTATTGTAGGGATTCGCCATTAAATATGACACTAAATGTCACCGTAGTAACACATTGCATCATCAATTTCACCCATTTCTCATCGAAACCAGTTTTTAAAAGGCACGCCTCCAAAAATCCCATTCCACTCGATCATATGCCTTCTTCATATCCAGTTTCAGAACTGCTTGGAACTTCTTTTTTCTGCTTCTGATTCTAATTTGATGCAATACTTCCTGGACAATAAAAATATTATCTTGGATTTGCCTCTCCAACAAAAGCACTCTGTTCTGGGGCTATAATTTCTGGTAGAAGATGTTTGAGGCGATTAGCTAGCACCTTAGAAATAATCTTATAGGAAAAATTGCATAAACTGAATCGGGACGATACTGATTTAATCTCTCCGGGTGCTGGACTTTCGGGATAAGGGAGATGTTTGTTTGATTTAGTGCTGGTGAAAAATATGTAGTGGCCATAAATTCCTCCACCTCCTTGAATATATCCCATTTATATCTTCCCAATGATGATGATAGAAGAGACCATTGAGACCATCTGGACCAGGGGCTTTAGTAGCTCCTAGCTGAAATGCAGCTTCAGTAACTTCTTCAATAGTGATTTCAGCAAGTAATTTTCTGTTCATATCGCCTGTTACTCTTGCAGGTATTTGGTCTATCACTGGCTCAAAGTTCCTGGGTCCAGAGGACTGATATAATTCCCTGAAGAATTGCACAGTATGTTCTTTCAACTGATTTTGTTCAACGAGCCATATATCCTCTGTTTTTGCAACATAGAAATTCTGTTTCTGCCTCCTTTGTATAGTCATCGCATGAAAGTATTTGGTGTTCCGGTCTCCCGATTTTAGCCAATTAATTCTCGATCTTAACCCCCAATATATTTCCTCTTGCCTTCCAAGCTCATCAATTTCGCTTAATAGCTTTTTAAAGAGTGCTTTGTTATAGCCAGCATAGCTATTATTAGTAATGCTTTCTAGTTCTTGCTTTAATAGACTGATTCGCTCCTTGCCATTCACAAATTTCTGCTTACTCCACTTAGAGTCCTTTTGAACAGCCTGAAGTTTACCAACTAAGTTGGATTGGTACAGAGTTGTAGATGACCATGATTGTTGCACCACTTCCTTGCATTCTACACTTTCAAGCCAAAAAGCTTCAAATCTAAATCTTCTTTTCCTTCTATGTTGATTTGGTTGGAGACAGGAGAATGGGACTATGATCTGATCCAACTGCTGGAAGGGCAAAAACTTCAGCTTCAGGGAACAACAGCCGCCATTCCAAGGTACTCACCACTCTCTCAAGTCGTTCTTTCACATGTTCTTGTCCTTCCCTGTTATTGGACCAAGTAAACGCATCCCTTGCTTTCTATGTCATTAAGGAACATGCATCCAAGCAATCCCGAAACGCTGTCATTCTGAAATTCTCAGCCATCTTCTTCCCCACTTTTCCCAATAAAATAGAACTTCATTGAAATCTCCCAAGCACACCCAAGGTAGAGTATTAATAGAACTTATCTGTCGCAGGCTATCCCACAATTGTAACCTTTTGGGGTATGTATATGGCGCATGAACAAAGGTAATCCGCATTTTTTTCCCCTGACCCCTTCTTTACATGTTGGATTGATAATGCTCTCCTCCATTGAATCTATTTCCCTGTAATCCGATCATCCCACATAAGCGCCAGACCTCCCGCCAGACCTATTGGTTCAACTTCTAAGCATTTCTGAAATTGAAGTCTTCTCCTCACTTGCTGCACAACTTCCGTTTTGTTTTGTTTCCATTAAAAAACCAAAGAGGGCCTGAAACGAGCCGTGATGGCTCTTAATTCTCGAACTGTCAAAGGTGTGCCCAACCTTGACAGTTCCAACTTAGTATATTCATTTTCATGCGGTGGCTTATTAGGGCTAGCCACCACAGCCCATGCTGCCGCTTCTTCAGTTATCAGAATGGGGGTCTCTAGAAGTTGCGCCTCATCAAGCACTTTTGAACTGAGTACTTGTAATCTGAGCGCTGCCTTTTCTTGGTTTCTTGAAAGAGTGAGTTTATGTTGAGAGAGGTTTTTCTTTTTGCTACTTTCAGATGAAGTTGCTGGCTGTAAGTCTGTATTATTCACTTGCTCTGGCCCGGTAAGCATAAGTACTCTTTTCCCAGAGTTGTGCATATGCACCTCAGTTGCGATGCTGGGATTTAACCCTCCTTGCTGAAAATTCTGATTAATAATGGGATTAGTAGGCTGACCAACTTCCATAATGTCATTTTGTTTTTGTTGTTCAGGGTTTCAGGTACAACCTCTTCTACATTTGCTTCCACCGGTATTTCTTGATAGAATACTTTCCAGAAGGGGCTGTGTTCAGTTTCTGCTCTCATCCAGCTGCCAAAACATCCTCCCAGCTCAGTTGTAAATTTTCCTCATCATAAGGTATGTCTTTACAGTTGGTGGCATAATGCCCAATTTTGCCACAAGAGTAACAATAAAATGGCAACCGTTCATATTTAAAGTCCAGCCAAACTTTCTTATCTCCATGACTCATCAATTGTCCCACTCTCAATTCAGCTTCGACATCTATCTCCACTCTTGCCTTCCCAATTTTCTGAAAAGCAGGGCCTCGAGCATCTGTTTTAACCTCCAACACTTTCCCCATTGAACTGGCTATTTTCTTTATCATCCGTTCAATTCCATTCCAAAGGAGGCCAAAAATTCTAACCCAAAAGGTACAGGTTTTAAATTCATAGCAGTGTAAAGGGGTATCCGGCCCAGGTCCTCAACATCAGTAAATGGTTCGAGAATGACCAAGGACCTCCCTCAAGGACTCTATTCTTATCCCCTTCATTTCTAAAGAGAAAGCTGATTTTCCCATTCTCTAATGGCTTGACTTCTATATAATCATTTTTTCCAGGCTTTTTCATTGCTGTTGCAAGTGCTTGAAAATTAACACTAGGGTTTTTGTAAAGTTGCCCCACAAGGGAGAAACGGCATTGTTGTATTTTTCTTCAGAAATTTCCTCATCCAGAACAATCATATCATTCTCATACATCAGCTTACCCAATTTGTTGCAGAGATAGTGAGGCGACCAACTGCTTCTTCCTCCCCTGCCATGGACGCTAAGCTCAGCTTCTAGGGTTTGTTGATTCAAGACTCTGTACCAATCTGCCAATCAGAGGCACCGCCCAGCATGAAAACAGCAAATCTCGTTGAATCCAGAATGCGGGATGGAAAACTCGCGGAAAAGATGGGCAAAAACTCAAGAAACTCTCACTCCCGATGAAGCCTTGTGGGGGACAAATAAAACAGTGAAAAGGATTGATGACGTTAAATTAGTGGAATGATTGACGATCTTCTTGTTATGGGTGTGTGGGCTATTTATGGTGGGTGTTAGGTTGGTAAAGAGGAGGAGGAAAGCTGCCATGGCTACACAGACGGTAGAGGAAAGCTCCAAGCGAGGAGAGAGATCGCGCAGGGGAATACCTTTGTTTATTAGGGGCATATTACGTACAAGTAGTGTTATTTGACATCCATGCTTTTAACTTTTCTTGAGAAGTAGAGGTTGCATAACTCTTTTAGCCGTGGTTTCGACTAACAACTTTGAAAGCCGCAAGAAGCCACTTCTTCGACCGACTATTTTTATCCATTTCCTTCGTCCAGCTATCGGAAACAAGCCACTTCTTCGGATGCAAGATGATCAACACGGTCTAATTTATTTGCAGGACTTAAATAAAATTTTGATGGCTTCACCTCAGACATATTCCTCATGCGAGTCGAGCGAAGACTTGCAAAAATAATTAACGTAAAATAGGGTCATCCTTGCACTTCAAAGACTTGTAAAAAACAATTTAATCTCCTTGAGACTCCAAACTATCACTTTTCACTCCATGCAAATATTTTCATTAAAAGACTAATACACTTTATTTCCATAAGAGATAAATTTTCTCAAACTATCCTCGAGAATTATACAGCTAGGTCTATGTTGACAATAGATTAATTATGTTGATCATAAATGCACACATATGTTATTCATTATTTGGAAGTAAATTGTTGTATTTAAGTATTTTCTTACAGGATTTCAGAAAATGGCCAAAAAGAAAGAAGATCATCCTTAATCTACAACACAGGGCTGCGTACCTGGCCAATTTACCTTTTGGATGACCGGCTTTCCTGTAGTTTTGAATATGGATTTGTCTGCCCAATCCAGCTGATGTCTGGCCATTTACCCTCTTGTAATCTTGAAGATCTTGAAGATGGGCAAAGAGCCCTTTGATACTTTAGAGCAGTTAAAAAAGGGGATGTAGGCAAGTGGATTTTCAAAGAAATGAATCCCCATCATAACATAGGCTATAACATATGATCTTTCCACAATATATATATAAGATAGACTCATTTTATTATCATTTAAATATATTGTATTAGTCGCAAAAAAAAAAATTCTTTTGAGCTTTTATTTTTATTTTGGGGCTCAGCAGCTCAAGGATGGATTAGTGCCGAGGTGCTGGTGATGAAGACAAAAACAGATTACAAGCCACTAGTCTCTATTGCTTCTTCAAGCGGGCTTCGCTTCTTAAGGAACATCCCCAGTTGCCCACAAACAAATTACTTTTTAATGATTTCAACTTTTGAGCAGAAATCCTTAACAAATAATGTTAAAACAGGCATATGAAATTCAATGTGGCCATATTATGTTTTTCTGTGACATGATTGGGTTATAGCGGACCCCACACCCAACAAATGGAACATGGAGAGCTAAAGCCCTCGTAACTCCTTGTACTTTATCTTTGCTCTGACCAAGCCCACCACCGAGGCAACCTGCATTGGTATGCTGAGTTATTAATTTTTCTGTAACACCACTAACTTGGATCTAAGATTTTATTTCTAATGGCACATTTTTAAATAGCTCGGCGACTCACTATTGAGTTTGGATTCTACAAATTCCTCATATAGTAGGTGACATGCCACAGTAACAAGGGGGCCTACATTGGGAAGTTGCTTAAACGGACGATATTTTTACTAACTTCGATTTTATCGGTAATGGCAAATTCCTTATTTTAGTGATAACTAACTAGTTGCAAGTAGCGTTATCGATTTCACTAGAGAGAGAGAGAGAGTAAATCTCAAGTGGAAACCCACAATCCGACGTCAATGGGATCAGCAAGAATGACAGGAAAATTGAAGGACCAAAAAGTATGTCTCAAGCATAGAAAGAGGAAAATTTAAGGGGCTTTTTACATAGTACTATATGCACACATGTTAAGTGGATGCACAAAATTTATATTTGAAAAATTGAGCAAAACCACTAAATTAGAAGTACTTAATGGAAAGAAATTGTGGATAAAATATACCTGCACAAAACATAGAAAATGTTAGCGGAAAAAGAATGACTTTTCAAGATTTTAATTAAAAACTTGTTGTCGGATAGAAAAGTTCAGATTTTGATATTGAAACATAAGAGAGGTCAAATAAACTTGGCTTAGTCCGTACTCTATGTATGATTGACGACTTATGGTTTGAATTTTTAATTAACAAATCATTTTCATTTATGAGTCACCATTAATCATTGTGATAGGTAGATCATAAAATTAAGTAAAACATTAGAAGAAATACTTTACTTCTGCAACTAGAGAAATTAATAGATTAGAATCGAAAACTTGATTACTCTAATTAATCAACTATCGCCCTTCGCAACCTAATTTTGTTTAAATTTTGAGATTTTATGATTTTTTTTTTGAAGGATTTTTATGCAATTTTAGAAGAAATATATTGAAACCATTTTATAGGCCTTTCCATAATTTTAAAAAGAAATTAAAATAACAATGTAATATAAACTGACCTGGTCGGCCAGACCACGAGTGCCCGATTCGGATCCGCCCGGCCGACCTGGGTCACGCCTCCGGATGGCGGAGAAGAGCCCGCCCCCATTTGTCCTTTCAAATTTTTGACTTTTCTACTTTTACTTTCTTTCTCCTTCCCTCTCTCTTGTCCTGTTCTCTGCGTGTGGTCGGACTAAAGTAGTAGAGAGTTCCCCACTTTTTGTACTTTTTTTTTTGGACAAGACTTTTTGTACTTTATTGAGCAAGAGACAATAGAAAGACCCTTTTTTTTTTTAATATTCTATAATCTTGTTGCCCCTCCCCTTTTGTTTCCTTTTCTTGTTCTTTTTATTCCCTTCTCTTCACCCGCTCGTCTCTCGCCCATCTCCCCTCTCGCCCTTGCGACCTCGCAGAAGCATTCTTGCTTCAAGTTCTCCCGAGGGCCAAGAACAACAGCGGATGCAGACCATTAAAAAGACTCGAGCTCTATTCAAGATAGTTTAGGCACGCGCAGCACAAGCCGCGGCCAGTCATCGCGCGGCGGACACTCGTGGCCACAATGACCATCGCCCCTCGTCTTCGCCGGCCGCAGAGACCGGTCATCCGCGGAACCGTGCCCTGTAGTGAAAGATACCGCGAAGCAAGAACGCACAACGCAAAGGACAGCGGCGGAAATCTACCATGATGCTTTTGACAAACCACGAACACCAGAAACAGACGGGGAACCAAGAACAAATTGCATACGTTTCAGTCAGGCATTTCTTTTAACATATAGAGGGTGCATCGGCAAATGGGGTTAGAAACGAGAACAACGAGCCCCAGTTCAAGCCGGGATTCAAAACAAACGACGCCCGAGGCCTTGCAACCGCAGCCCGCACCTAGATGAGGCCGGAAACTCACACGACCCAAACCACGGCGGCTCGGCAGACGGGCCCGATACAGGAGCACAAAAACGGGTACAACGGGCGCGGATGAAGGAGCCCTACCCGGGTCGGCGGCGTCGGACGGCGGACAAGCTCGATCCATCGGGCTACGTCCGTCCGCCTCGCTCGTCTCCGAGCCGGAATCCTCGGGAAACCGGCCCCAAATTGAAGAAAAAGAAGCAAACCGAACGGAACCTACCGCGGCTTCCACGCGAACGAGGCGTGACGGCGGCCGGCTACTCTCCCCTACCATCCACTCTCACTCGCGACTCTCTCTCTCTCGGATATCTCTCAAATCTCGCTCGGTTTTCTCTCTGAAAAGTTCCTCTCTTTCTTGACCTTCCCTTCTCCCGATTTTCTCTCTTCCACCTCTTTCAACTGAGCTCGCCGCCCTCTATTTATAGGCGAGGAGGCCGGTCGACGGAGGTGTTCGGACCGCCGGTCCTTGGCGCGGCGACCGGGCCTCCTCCTGGCCGAACCGGCGTCCCCTCGCCGGTCTACCCTCCTCTCTCTGCCGTACGGAGGTCGTCCTGCCCGCGTCTCGTCTGCAGCGTGAGGAAGAAGGACGAGAGGGAAGGAGGTGGAGAAAGTAGGCAGAGGGGCCGGGCTTGGGGGAAATATGAGCGGAAATGGGCCCAGCCCTGGGTGAAGGAAAATAAAAGGGGCTGCGGTCAGGCCCAGCCCCAAGCCATTTCGCTCTTTTTTTTTAATAATTAATTTAATAGTCATTTTGAAATTTTTCTGTTTGCCCAAAAATGCAATAAGGGAAAATAAAATAAAAGTAAAACTTAATTGATGCAAATAATATTAATGTCTATGTGGTGTGAAAATCCTTTTTTGTTATGGCTGAATTGATTTCTAACTTTGTGTGCATTTAAACCTAAATATTTAACCAAAATTTAAGTGTCAACTAATAAATATATAAAGTCGAAGAATAAGAGAGCAATATTAGTGTCTAGACCACCAAATCGTACCATCCCCAGACAAAAATTAACATCATTAAAAGGCATTATGCCGCATTTTCGAGTATCATCACAAGACTTTTGTATAACAATATCAATGCATGCCCATCAAATGAATCAAGTCATGTATATGTAGTGTCCTTCATCTTCAATTGTCAATGACTTGTCAACAAGAATTTCTACCCCTAAAGTTGCAACGCCAAGAACTTTCATTATGAATTTTGTCGGTCGCTCCTTGAAGAGATAGGCACCATCAAGGAAGATCTCCATGCATTGTCCTAGTACGTGTAACTTAACTTATGAACATTGTTGAAGATTTCATTTTTTTTTCCTAATGATACCTCGGACAACAATTTTTTCCCAAAGGAACTAAATTATAGTATGTCTTGAGTTTAGACCGAAAAAGTTTAGGATAAAATTGGGACTTGGACCTAAAGTAGGAGTTTTTATGGGACAAGAAAAAGCTTAGAGCAAAATTAGGACATAATTTAAAGTTAGAGGTTTTTAGCCAAAAGGTATAACTGAGACAAAAGCTAAAGGTGAAGGTGTTTTTACTATATTAGGCCAGATTTCGTCCCCAGGTCTCAAGTCGTCGCTGTCGATGCAGGCGTTGATGCTGCCGTGAAGCAGAGCTCTATGGAGGTGAGTGAGGAAGATGCAGTGGACATCCTAGCGTCTGAAGTTGAGGAAGACGTCGAACGGCCATCTTGCTTTGGAAGAAGAAGAAGAAGAAGAAGAAGAAGAAGAAGAAGAGAGACATTGGAATATAGAATGTGATGCTTCGTGGCAATGGGAGGCTTCGTCTGGATGTCATCGTCGGGGTCAACTCAAGGAAAACGCGTGAAGTTGGTCGAGAGATCGATGATGACTCAAAGACATCCACCGTGAAACTTTCAATAATATACTCATTTCGAGATGTAATTCATACCTTATTTCGTTATAAGCTTGGAATTATTTTATTGTTTTGGCAAATAAAAAAGTTAGTTTTCGATTTTTGGTAAGCCACAAAACAAACAGTTTTACTTTAAAACGAACGGAAAGCAGCTTCCGTCCATTTGTGAAAAATTAAACGGAAAAAGAAAACAAAAAATTCAAAGTTTGTAACCAATCCAAAATTATATACCAAAACTAGTAATGTACAGACTAGGGTCCTACTAAAAATATGCAAATAAATTTTGGAGCATTCTTCGTCGTATGTAACTGTAGCATGAATATGTCCAATACTTTTCTTCAAAAGGACTTTCTTACGATGAACATAAGAAAAGTCGATCAATGAGCGAGAAGCTCTAAGAATTTATTATTGTTGAGACTCATTGTGCTATACTAGCAAAATATCATCCATGTTTGCTCGAGAAAAGCAATATATACCAAAAAGAAAAAGAAAAACAAAGAAATCAATTGTGTGTAGAAAGAGCTAAATGTTTAATAAAGCAATTGGAAAAAAATTGAATGATTGTGAGATGAAGGGATTTATCTCCAATTTTGTGAAGTAACATATTTTGATGTTTGACAATATGTCAGTGGATGAACAGGCTAGACCTTCGGCATTAATGGGCCGAGCATAATGGGGCAGGTCAACCTTGGTCAAACTGGGTTGACCTGTATTCTCGTGATAGATCAATTTTTCTAAAATTCACTCCGGATGCCTAAATTGTGTTGAAATTAATTTTGTTAGGCTCAACTTGATTTAATTTGTAAAAGTTGACTACTGTCAATTCGATTTTAATCCCAAGTGTTGACTGCCTCTATGGGTGAGTGGTTCTCGGTGCTATCATAGAAACTAGGAACCCAGACCTTAGAATCAAATGATCCAATCCGGTTCTCGAGCTGTCTCGTACAATTGGTCAAGTTTAAAGGAGAGATTGCATTGAACTCCATGAGAAGTGAAAGAAACCTAGAGAAAGGGGAATATCAAAGGAGAGTAGGCATAAGGAAAAACCAAAAGAGTAGAAAAGGCATGTGAGACAATTAAAATAAATAAATAAATAAATAAATAAATAAAATCAGTTTGGAAGGTTTGTTTTGGTATGGTTGCTTTCTTAGATGAAGGACGGTACACTCTCAAGAATTAGACCCTAACAGTCGTCCTGGTTTGGATGGTTCAGGTTTTGGTCGGCCAGGTCTTGCTCACCCTAATCGCCTCTACAAAAATTTTGTTGTTTGAAGTTGAAAGAATCAGACCTGAGATTTTCAATCGGTCCCTAAGTGAAATACTTAGAAGAAATTGAATTTAAAAATTGATTAGAAATTGATGAAATTACGATGTTTTGATGGAATGTCAAAGTGTTTGGTTTTGATCGAAAAAGTCAACCATTGACTATATTATGAAAATATGAAGTCCAAAAGCCTAATTCTATCAAGTTGATACTTATTTGCGATTTTTAAAGCTTTGTCAAATATTAACATAGAGTTGACTTTTTAGGATTTGACCAAAAAGTCAACCTAAGAGTTAACTCTTAATTTATTGGAAAATTGACGCCTAATGACTAATAAAATATAATGCTTCTTATTTTTATATTGCAATCGAGACACTATGAACACTTATCTAACTATTTTTGGTCAAGAAATGAGTCATATTCCAATATTCACCATTAAGTTTTTGTTTTAAGTGGTACATCTATGGAAAAGTTGATAAACATCGTTCCTTTTTGGCAAACAGAAAATTAAACTCGTCCTTCTCAGACTCTGGCGACCAAAGGCAAAGAGATGTTCTTTACAGTATGTTTGATAACGTTTACTATTTCGGTAAATAATTTTATTTAGAAATAATTTTTTTTTTTTTCTTATATTAAGAAAAAAGATTTTGAGGTAAAATAATGCGTTTGATAATTATACAAGAATTTACATTAGTGAATAGAAAAAAAAATAAGAAATGCATTTGACACGATCCATTAATTTTTGTGCTTTGTAGATTTTTTATTTTATTTTTTAGTAATTTTTTTAGATTTTTACTTTTTCTTTTTCAATTCCTTTCTCCTCTCCTCAGCTAGCGGTGGTAGCTGCAGCGGCAATGAGGTGACCGGCCACTGATGGCAATGATCGGCAATCGGTGGCGATGGGCGGAGTAGCGACCGGTGGCGGCGAGCGACAAGCGACGACGACCAACAACCAACGGTGGCGGGGCAACAAATCTCCACCAATTGATTAGAAGATGAAGAAGAAGAAAGAAGAAAAAAGATTTATTCTAGAAATTGTTTAGGAGAAGAAATTACTTTGCTTAGGATGCGATGGGAAATCTATTAATGGCCATTTTTCATTAGAATACAAAAGATTAAGTGACGTTATCAAATGGATTTTTATTCTTTTTCAATTCCGAAGAAAAAAGACGAGAAACAAGAACGTTACTATGCAAACCCCTTTGCTTCATTAACTCTACATAAGTTTCTATAATCATATGTGGTTTGACAATATAGTCAAGCCACACATGATCAAATACAATCAGCTGAAAGAAACAATGATGGAAGCTCAAATTCAACATCTTCTTTTCCTTTTTCTACTTCGAATACAGCACAAAAGGCGAATCCTAGTAACTTCTCTCACAAGTCGTAAGAAGCCATGGAAGATATGCAGGGAGCAACCACTTTAGCTCTGGCATCTCTTCTCCAAGTAGAAGAACTCGGCAATCAGTTTTTGGATGAAATTGCTGTCATAGATGTAGACTGTTAGATATTTTTGAAAACTGGAACCTAATAGGAGGTTTAATGAGTTAATTGGATAGTCCTAGAGTTTAGTTATAGTTAGCAATAGCATAACAAAGACTTGTACTTCATTGGTGGAATCAAGAAAGGTATTTTTGAAGATTTTGTAATTTGATGAACATGTATTGTTGAAGTTTTCATTGTGTGATCCTTATAATTACACAACCAATTAGATTTGTATAAAATAAGAGAATACCCTTTTTGTTTCCTTATAGTCATATCCACTACATATACATGCAAAATCACTTCTATATGTTTGCTTTTCTTAATTTGCCCACCGATCCAGGATTTTCAGCCTTTCCTATACAGACAAATAGTAAGTGCATGAACAAATCATTCATGGGGTACCCATTACAAACCGGTTCATGACAGAAAGATAAAATCAATTACCTTCAATGTCGCATGAGTCGGGGGAATTTACTCAAAGATTCACAACCAATTGCCCATAGATGACGCAATTGCCCTGGCATCTCGGGGATCTCTCGCAGTTGTTGGGTATGTGAAATATCCAACCATGGCAAATTATGTAGTTGATCGCATGTAGGAAGGTTAGTAAAATTGTTTCCCAACAAATACAAAGCTCTTAAGACGGGAAAACTAGAACTCTCAGGAAGTCTACTTCGATAGATTGCAACCTCGAAGGTTTAAAACATATAGCTTAGGAAATCCTATCTTGGTATGGGGATCACTCGGATCCTCCTCCTTTTGGAAACTCAACTAGGTTTGAGCAACCTTCAAGCATCAACCTTTCAATATTTTGCAACCTGTAAATGCTAGACGGAAGGATTGTCAATTTTGTGCAATACCTTAAATCCATTTCCTCCAAAGAGACAAGATTTTCTATGGACACAGGAAGTTCCTCAATTGAAGTCCCTATCATATAAAGTCCTCGCAAGTCTTCCATTCTATTTGGAATTTTAGGGAACCTTTGCAATTTTGAGGAAAAAGTAAGATTGAGAAATTGAAGATTCTTGGATTGGAGCTTCTTGGGAAATCATGAAGTTTAGAGCACCCACTTAAATTCAACAACCGTAACTTGTCATGATGTGCGAGTGACTTGTGGGCATACTCCAAGTTTTTGCACCCATGGAGATCCAGTTCCTCTAGATCTGGAGTATATTTGAGGTCTGGCATATAAACCAAGGACTGGCATTCACTGTAGTTAATGAACTTTAATTTTCAAAGTCCTGCAGAAACATTTCGAACGTGAGAAAAAGTAGTGAGATAAATATCCAATTCAAAATATGGCTCCAACTTTTTAGTAAAAAGCTAGTGGTATGTCCATATACTAGGAATTTGTATACAATTTTTACACATCATAACTCATAAGCATTATCGCAAAACATTGATGAACGACTTCTATTTGCCCATGGGCAAATAAATTGTCCTATAATTTTCCTATACAAATTACATAAGGACGATTTAGGAACATTGTTTCGTGCAGGTAAACGGTGAAAGACGTTGGTAACTGTCTTATTCCATCGCTAACAAAATTTTGATTTAAAACTTGCTTAGTAAATAACGCATTGGTAAGTTACGAACACTTTTAAGAAAGTATTAAATTTATTAGATAGTTTTAGATTCTCAAATATTTCAACAATTGACCAATATTTTTATATAGCTTAACAATAAATTAAAGTTACCAAATTTTATAGAACTAAGAAGACGCTCGTACTTTGCATGGATCTAAGACTATATTTGTGATATTATTCTAAATGCCAATATCAATTTGAATTTTCTACAAGAATAATATATATGCAGAAAATAATTATAAAATAAATATCCACATCAATCAAATTCGCCATTATAGGTTACGTAGAAGATTATTTAAAGCCGATCCAAATCTCATCGTGTAGATTATCCTCCGATTAAAAACTGGGTATGACATACAATTGCCATATTTATTGAATATTATAAGTACATGTAATACTTCGAGAATGTAAAATAATCTGAATCAATAAAAGGAAAGCATAAAGTACGAATGTACATCCCATTCTCTAATTTTTGTACTCAATTATAAATGAAGCTTCTTCTTCTTCTTCTTCTTCTTCGTAATTTTCTAACATGAGTGGAGCAAGCTCAATCTCATCGATAAATTTGTAAATTCTCTTCAAATGAATTTCATTTTAACATCCTAACGTTTGAACTAATACATTACTTGAAACTTAACAATAAAAGGAGATAGACCTATTACCATCCAAAGTTAAAAATACGTGGCTTCTCAGTTTTCTCATAGGAAGGGTCTGTAAAAAATATTTGTACTATTTTTAACTATATATCAATAAACTGAAATAAAAGGATTCATGATATGTCTTGAGCACATTCAGCATTCAAATGTTAAATTACACACCGAGAAGTTTTTGCATCAATTTTTAGCTTAAATTACTATTTTTAATTTAATTGCTTGTAATTTTAATTTTCTAATCAAATCCTTCTATTTACATAAATTGTCTAAGCAAGTTTCTCCGTTATCAAATCTAGTTTAGCCAAATTTAGCTGGCATGGTCATCGGATGACTTCTCGATGTAATGTGGATTAAAAGTCCCACATATGTAAGCACTCACAGAAGCTTAAAACAAAAGCTGTCAAACAAGTAATGGCATTTCCCACTCATTCAATATCCCCGGTGGGGGTGTCCAAAGGCCAATGGGCAATATTCAATTCACGCTACACTTCGGCATCCTCCGATGGCCATGTCAGCCGAATTTGGCCGAATTTGATGCGGAGTGACTTGATAAAATAATTTGTATAAGTAGAATAACTCGATTAGAAAGAAATGGTCTTGATTAGAAAAACAGTTAAAGTACAAGGATGAAATATGAAATGAAATCTTTCATATATGTTTTTCAAATATAACGAACAAGTTATAAGTTGAAGGCCGAGCATTTACAGCCCGAAGATTTTAACTGCACTGGTATATGTTTTAGAGTGCAGCTTACATTTGATGCTTTAATAGGAATCGAGAATATAGGAATTGCAGATGTTTTCATAAGTACAACGACAAACATCATAAGATTTAATACACATAAGTAAGGAAAAAGGAAAAAGTAAATGCGCTCAAATTGTTGCGGTACTTTGATCTTGCTATTCCGCATATCAAGTCCAACTAACTTCTTTGGACCATAGCTAAATTCCAGAATGGAGGGACAATTAGGCCATTGAAACCACATTAGCCCATTAGGGAGATGGATGGGCTCCGGGAAAATTATCCACATTAAGTAGGATGAGCAACCTTAACTTCATCATTTTTTGAAAGCTTTAGGGCTAATATATGTCTTTTTGGCTCTGGCAGCTCAAAACTATGGCATTTGCATCCTCCGTTCCCTGCACATTTATTTGATTATATTTAGGTTACTTTGTAACTAAAGTAAACAAAGTCAAAAGATAAGAATACAATATGAATTCTTGTACACTAAGAGTCTTACCTTTCTCTCAAGACCTCAAAAACATCCTCATGAAGCCATAGCCCATTGCGCTTTCTAAGATCATCATGACATTCTTCTAGTACAATGTTCTTGCCCATTGATTGCATTAAGTCATGCATTTGTAAGGTCCCATTCTCTTCACTAATCAATGAGCTCTCAATGAGAATCTCTACCTAATTTTCTGTCTGAAATCCCACAACTATCAAGAACTTTTTTAATGTACTCTCTTCTCCGCCCCTTGAAGAAACATGCAATATCGAGGAAAATCTCCTTTGTTTTATAGCTCTCTAATCCATCATAACTTACCTTTAGTAC